>JAQFZC010001697.1:0-27623 GCA_034695205.1 Dicyrtoma fusca | reverse complement strand
ATGGTCGATGACCGAATAGTGCAGAAGACAAACAAGTAATAATAATAATAATAATAATAATAATAAATAGTAGGCATACTGTACATTTAAGTATAGGCATGTATACACCATGCTGACAATAATATGGATGAGTGTATGTACAAATAAATTATTTTCTATATTTCAGCTTTAATATACATGCTTGAATAACAGTAAGTCAACTGAGTAAAATCATGACCACTGCTGATAATACCATCGATAGAATTAAGCATAAGGTAGACAGTTTGGTAAAATTACAAGATTTATTTACAACGAAAGCTGTACCCCGTTCTGTTCAATGACCTAACTTAACTTGTCTTAGCTTAACTCAATTTTCGGGGTGTAAGAACAAAGGACAATTTATTATCAAGAACTTTAAAAGGGTCTAACCGGGCTGACGTTGAATTGAATTTGTAGACGATTTCTGGAAAGCTGTCATGGAAAAGTACTACAGAGATAGAGAAATTGTTTTATAGTTTATAAATAGCCATGTAAATTCTTTTATAAAACCTCGTAGCGTAGGTACTGGTACAGTGGAAACTCGGTTTACCGGCTCTCGATGTACCGGTAAACTCGATGTACCGGCCACTTTTGAAATCCCGGACAGAGTCCGTATCCACTAGTACACGTATTCAGATAACGGCCAACTTTTAAACCGGCCAAAAAAGTCGGTCCCGTGAGAAGCCGGTATATCGAGTTTCCACTGTACAACTATAACTCCAGAAAAGTTCCTGTCCCGATACCGACATGGGCAGTCGGAAAAAAGAAAGCCCATGTCATTTGTAAATTTAGAAAAACATAAATTGCACGGTCATACTTCATGATCAAAGATAATTGAGCGCGGTCTTTACAGAAAAAAAAGGACATTACGTATTGCGTGTATGTATGTACACTGCTGTGACTGTATGTTCACCTGTTGTATGTCTAGGGTAAGGCGATTTTTATTGTCTACAGATACGTTTTTGTAGTATACAGATGAGTCTTATGTTTGAAACGGATTTGCATTGGTCAGTGAGTTAGCTTGAGATCCAGACTCACAGCATCAACGCTTTTAGCGTCATGTCATAACGTCGTCGGTCCATCAGTCATGGGAAAAAATAATTTCTAGACTGGATAAAAACCTCATTGTATGCATTGACTGAAGTATTGAAAAAGACGAGCGAATGAGAGTTTTGATTTTGACTTTTCCCCATCCGATGACGCAGTGGCTTGCACATGTGGGTACACTATAACAAAATAATAATATGCAGATGCAGTTTAAAAAAACCATTAAAGTTCACTATAGAGATACGTTACATATGTATAATTTATAAGAGATGAACCATGGGACAAATCCCACAAGCTCTCCACCTTCTAAACTAAAGAGTAATATAAATGTAAGGCAACAATAAAATATGTTGTCAATGTAAAAAGTTTCTAAACTATGTATCGTATCATGTCCTGTTTTTCTCATTCAATCAAATTAAACTAGCTTTCCCATATTAACTTAAACTTTAAACTTTTAGTGTTAGAATATTGATTAGCTTAGATATACATACGTACAATGTAACAATAAAAGTGTTCAAAATCATGACGATGCGTAAATATGACACTGACATTGAACTACTACGTTGGACATTTGTTAAATAAAAATTTAAATTATGTGTGTAGATGGTATTTATACGAACGTAAATAATTTTTGATTATTCCATCATTTATTTGTAACTAACTATAAAATTGTCAATAATAATTTTTAGATATTTGTAATTGTAATTGGTACATATGTGTGTAAGCTAGATTGGATGCCCAAAGAAACTGAACAATCAAATTGCGTGTTTAACAACTGACTTTAACTGATTTTTAGGCTTAACGTAAATCTGCTCCGTTTTTTTGACAAAGGAAAAATCTAGTTACCACGTGTGACACTGGCGGTCACAAAAACACTGAAAAGTTATGATTGTCAAACAAGACAATCTAGAATAAAATTACAGATAAAACGAAAAGTAGCATTGTTACAGTACAGATGTACTATTATAGTTAAAACCTACTGCCTGCACTAGATAATAAATAACACACCTATTAGCAATAATGATAGTGATGTGCTGGATTAATTATTTAAAAAAAGACTAATGGTTTGTTCTACAAGATCATTTGTAATGATAAAGTATTGTGAAATCTTTTACATTCAAATCTGGAGCTAGTGCTTCTGCTCTGCGTTGATGATACATAAATGATTAGTAACAATACGTATTTGTGCGAAATAACTCGGCTGCAGATAGCCTTGAGCCCTTGAGCATAGAAATTTCCAAATATATAATTTCCACTAATTCAATTTTTTAACAATAAATCGTATTTTGAACACGAAAAATCAATGTCTCTGTAGATAAAACATATTATGTAAAATATAATCATTTATAGTCAAAAAGTCAAATCAAATCACGTTACATAACACGGCAACAAAGAAAATCCCACAGACACAGATGGCTGATTCTAAATAACATTTTTTGTCTGTAATAAGTAATTTACTATTTTGCATTTCACTCAACTAGATTCACGTTGTATGCCTAGTTGTACGTCGTACACCTATGAATTCTTACTTTTCCTGCTTATACTATTGTTATGATTATAAATATCAGTTACATACATACATATGTGAGGATGTACTTTCTAGTGTGTCTTTATGTGAGTATATATGTACGTTAGCTTCCAGTGGTTTTCACGGGATTCCAGTCTTGAGTGGTATGTAGTTTCAAATCATCACCAAATCAAAGGAAGTGTTTTCGATTAGTTCCATTTTCTTTTTTAGCGTCCGTGTTACAGTCGATTTGACAGATGTACGTGTTCTCGTCGGAGTCCTTATGCAAACAATGCTGAGTGGAGGTCCTTGACAATGAAATGCTGACACGACTGATCCGGCAAAGTGCAAATCATCCAGCAATTTACATTTAGGGGCCGTCCTTAAATAACTTTTCGGCTTTTGCAAAACAAATCACCCCCCCCCTGCCGTCACCACAGGGCTTTAACAAACCATATAAATGACTAATAAAGACAGCACTTTAACATAAAAAAATAGGGCTTTAACATGCAAAAAAGTAAATTCGGACCCCCCCCCCCCACCGTCACTTTGAAACTTTATTTAAGGATGGCCCCTTAGCATGCTTTTCTATGATATTTTCCGTGTTCAGTCACACACATACATATCTATGTATGCACATGCCGCCAAATCATTGTATCTATTACACATTTTATGATGTAGCATTTCCCCATCAAAGCAAAACTAGCTATCTGCAAATTTAACAATATGTACTGTAAATGGTTCTCAGCCGAGTGGAATTCGAATTTTCGTAAAAATGTAGATATTTCGTTAATCTTCTATGCGTAAGAATTATAAGCCTTTGCCATGTGTGTATGCTAGACACTCACTTTGCTTATATTTTTTATTTTTCCTTTCAGTAGATCCGGTTTCCGTGAAGAAATGGATTTCCTTAAAAAAATGTTAATTTTATTAGATGCACTGCGTATACTTGATAAGTACTACTGGTAGGCTGGGGATGCATTTGTATGCACACAAAATGCTTCTTTAAATGTGTTTGACTCATCGTCAGACTTGCAATGTTGTACGTGCATAATTCTGTGAATGAGCCTGTACTATTTTTAATCTAATGTCTAAATCAGTTATTGTATCAGAGAAATATTTTTAAACATTTTCAACTAGTGCGTCGTAATCGTAACGTCTTCAGAATAATTGTTAATTGTTATTTCCTTGACTGTGAAATAGCTCTTTGCCTCACTAAACCATGTCTTGTTGGCTCGGCCTCCATTAGTACTAGATACTACTATAGCTCAATTTAAGTAGGCGCATGCATGGTCAAGGTTGATTTTGATCTATACACAGTGAGTGCGGAATCATTAACATTCTCAGTACATGACAATCAGAAATACGATTGTACGTGTCCTACCTCACTCGACTGTTATGTTGCTATGTACAGCTTGGAGGGTTGTACGGATACATTTATAAAGTAAATAGGATTATAAGCGGAAGGAAACACTTTAAAACAAATAGAAGAGATATATTAAATGAGCATCTGTTTTGTCACTACAGATAAAAGTGATACAAACTAACCATTAGCTTCAAAATCAAAAAGATCTATATTTATAAACTTGTATTATTGTCAATAATAATGACTGTCAAACTTGTATCAGCCCAAGGAAAAAAGTAGCAGAATAATTTTTGATAGACAAATTGTTGTCATTGTAGTTGGAGGAATTTTGTTTTGCTTGCTTTCAAAATTGATTATTTTTGACCTAATATGGAAGGACTGATAATTCGGGTCACCTGCTTGTGTTTCCAAGAACTACGTAGACAAGACGTCTACTTTTTGAACAACAGAGTTTGCGATATTTCCAGGGTAATCAAGTGATTTAGCTGGATTACAGTGTTTTCAAAATTATGCGAATGCAAGACTCTATTCCATGTTTAAAAATATATGTAGTATTCTTCGATGTAGGTACTACTATGCTACACACCTGGCTCACACATGAAATATGCATTCTTATTTACATGGGTATAATTATAGCATCCACTGTCTACAAGGAAGCTGACGTGCAGAAAATTTACTGGTGTTTTGTAAATATAATTTTATTTGTTTACTGTAATGACTCATATTGTTTACAAAACTTTTGCCATTAATTATAAATCCAGATGTAATTCGTATAAATGTCTCGCATGTCTTAGTTTCATTTAAATCTGCCAAAATAATTTATTTTATTTGGTGGGGTTTCATTTATTAGAAAAAAATTATCGTCAAAATCAAATCTCAAATCATTTACTCCATGATTTCCGTATGTACATAGCTGTGTTTACTAAATGGCCATAAATTCTAGAGCCACATAAAAATTTCCTTTACAACTCAGGCATTATACCTAAGTGCCTACCTACCTAAGGATATAATAGAGTGGTGTTATTGTTGTTGCTCCGTTTAATGTGACTAGCCACAATTCTCCTAAGCAAGTACATATGTATGCCTCAACTGTCTGCGTCTACTCTACCCACCCCAACCAACCTAAGAATGAAACTGAACTGAGCGTATTTTCACCACAAATTGAGTTGAAATAAATCCCCTGCCTTTCGTGGATTCTACTACTTCTAATGTTGGCTGGATCATCATTATCCTCATCAGTAATCGTAAGAGTGTACTGAATGAACTGACTGATGGGCAAACTGACTAGTGAGGTTCATCAGCAAGGAAGCTTAACTTGTATAAATGTATAAAAGATAAAGTGCTGTGAATTTTAGAACTCACTAGCAATCTGAAGCTGAATGAAGTCGAGTCAGCTGTAGTTCTGTCATCGACACATACTTTACTATTACCATACGCATAACTCCAGTTTACAACATTTATTTTACTTTTGTTGTTTTTTTAAGTGCTTATTTGAACAAAGGAAGAAAACACTCTCGTGTTAAATTAATCATAAGTGACTGTACTTAAATAATTATAGATACGTCCCATCTTATGCATTATTCCGTTCATTATTTTTTTTGTGAATTTGGAAACACACTGAAGATTTTGATTTTGTTCGCGTTTACGGACACTGCATAGTATACAATAAAAGTGAGTAGGCCCTACAATCAAAATCCAAGCAGCTAGCAGTGACTAATAATCTTCACATAAAATAAACAATATTACAAAATTGAAGTTAACTTTAAGTTGAGCTTGGGATTAAGACATGGCAGCATTGCTCTCTATAAAATCTCCGTCCATGGAGACAATTGAAAGTGGCTACCCAACAGACTACAACTCGAAAACAACTCTATACCAACAGAATGGGAATAGTAACGGGAGTTTCAATGGGAATGGGACGAATGGAAATAACACCAAATATGGAGTGTCAAATCCGGCTCTGGAACTGGACGCGGATATGGACGTGGAAAAGAAAGGGGCAATGGCGGCTGTAGATCTAACCACAAATTACCCGGATCAAGAAAAGGATCATCCTAATAAGAAAGATGTTGTGGACGTGGGTGCTTCCTCAGAGCCAGTGAAAATAGGATGTGTTAGACAGTACGGTGGAATGTTACTCACACTTGCAGCTAGTGTTTTGTTCTCTTTGGTAATTGTCCTAGTAAAAGCACTTCAGAAGTATGGACAAGATGCGGAGGACTCGGCATTCTGGAGATATGCCGGCATTACTTTCCCGTCCATCCCCATCCTTTTTTACTATGAGTGTAAACTGAGGAGTAATAACAAGAAAGGGATTAAGTCAAAAAAGGGAAAATTGGATGCATCTGTCTTTGACACAGTTTGGCCGCCTAATAAGAAGGAAAATTTAAAAACTATTGCTGGACTGCTGGTAAGACAACAGTAATTGACGGTGTAACGGCCTCTTATGACTCCCATTGAATTGACGAGATAAGTTAACATTGAGACAAATTTTGCTTACATTGGTGTTCATTTTTAGATTCGGGGCTTCTTAGGAGCTTCCTCGGTCATCTTGAGATACTTTGCTTTGAACTATTTGACAATTGGTGATACTTCCGTCATTTCCTACAGTTCTCCCATCCTCGTTGCCATTCTAGCTCATTTCTTTCTGGGCGAGAAAACGGGATGGATTCCTATTTTTACAACGTTTCTCGCCCTGGGAGGCGTCGTTATTATTACTCAACCCCCCATTTTGACGGGAGCAGATCATTATGATGACAGAACTTTGGTATGAAATCATTTGTTGCTTTTTAGATGGTACTTGAGTGCGTAGTGATTTGTCTATTTTGGAATGTTATTTACTCTTCAACATTCTTTAAACAACATATATACCTACATTCATATGTATCTACCTACTTTCTTTTTCCCTTTGAAAAACAAAAACAAAAATAATGTCAGGAACGGCTAAAACTGGATTGCACTGAAAATAATTCTATAAACTAAAATCAAGCGTTTTTTTAGCTTTCTGTAAATCTTGATCTGCTATTGTCAATATTTAGTACTAGGATTATGCCGGCTAGGTTATTCCTTTAACTAACAATAGGATTTGCTCAAACTTACGTGGAATGTTAATATGCAAGTATTCATTGATTAATTAATGATCGTTTGATTGTTTCTGATTGTATGTTTTTTATTTGCTTTTCAAAATTTTGAAATTAAAAAACACGCGAGTAGGTATACTACTGGTTTTTATATGAGTAGATGGTAATACTATAACGTACAGCTACTGCAAATGCAAAACTGCCTGTGTCCAGTTTCTGCTTCACTGCGAAATAACCAAAAGTCCACTCATTTCTTGAATTAAAAGCGGTCTAAGTCTATCCATACTGTGCATGTATGTACTAACGGCATTTTTCAACGAAAGCAGAAACTGGACTTGCAATTAGTAAATTTTGCAGTTACTGTAAGTAGGTATAGGTGTATTATCGATCCACTGTGCAGATAAAATACGTCGTGTCAACAAAAATGTGAAGAGGTTATTCTCTAACTTGTGAGACTGTCTACCTAAATACGTATACAAATATAGGCAATCAAACACAATAGTGACGTAACGTTTGTGGTATTTCAATAAGCCTTTTGATATATGACTTATTATGATGCGAGGACAGCATAAAACAGCACAGGTGTACAAAGTAAATACCCAAGTACGTCCCTTACACAGTACAGTTGACAATGCACATTCATTATGTATCTGCAAGGCTAATTCTTGGATGTAACATCAACACAGCTGACTGTTTCGATATGAATGATGTGTATGCAAATATTAATTTCGACAAAGGAGAAAAGTAGAGATAGAAAAGCAGCAGTGTACAATTTAATTATCAAATAATATAAGTATGGCTTTAGTTTTTGATTTCTTTACGTGTTAATTTTGAATTTACAAACTTACAGATTGGAACTGGACTGGCGGTGGGATCTTTAGTCTGTTCAGCAGTGATGACAGTCATTACTAGAAAAATCCGACAAGTTCAATTTGCCCTCATGCTGACTGTCTTTGGAGTAATGGGAATGATCCAAGCATACATTATATCGCAAGTCATGACGGGGGGAGGATTTTCCTTGCCAAAAGGCACAATTGAATTCTTCATGTTGTTGGGGGTGGCTGGATTATCTTTTATCGCACAAATGTGCATCGTTTTGGCCCTGAAATTTGAACAAGCTGGACCAGTGGCACTCATTCGAACCTGTGATGTTGTCTTTGGATTTCTGTTTCAATTCATTTTCTTTGGAATTACACCCAATATTTGGAGGTATGGAAATTGTGCAATTAGCCTGCGATACAAGCTGTCAGTACCTTCAGTTTGTCTTAAACACAATATGCGGTATTTGAATGCTGTATGCTAAAAGTAGAACGAGCAAATCATTCGTATAATTTGCTCCTTTAAAACAGCCTGCCATGTTTTTAAACGTTTCAACTGAAAGTAAAGCTGTTTTGTAAAGCTGTGAAAAAGTTCTGCTTTTAAGAAAAAGAACTGTCAAACAGATTGGATAGCGCTTAAGTTAAATTCCAGATAGTTTGTATCACATTTTCAACCGCGATTAATGCGTTTACATCATCGAGTGCAATTCTAAAGTGTACAACTAGTTGTAAATATTTGAATCCAAGTGTAATAATTTTAATTATATTTTTTGCAGTGCGGTTGGAGGCTCCATCGTTTTCTTTGGAGTGATTGTGACGGCGACACGGAAGTACATCTCCACTTTACCCAAGGAACATTGGTTCCGTAGAACGTTTAGGTTTTTAATGTATTAAGCTAAGCAATGTCATTTTGATTTGCACTCCGTGACCTTTGTTTATAATGTACATGCATAGCGCTATATTGTCATTGTATTTTAAGTTTTGTAATTTTAATTATATATTTGAGTAACGAAAGGCTAATTATTTGTACCTTGTACCTGAGCATGTCACTCTTTAAATACATTATAACTGTGTACCCAAGTATTTCTCTCATTTTAAATGTACCATTACCATTTACCATTTAGTACACTTTTGTTTTTCATTTATTGCAATAGATAGTTATTATTACTACTACGACGTGTACCTAGGTAAATATTGTGATCATCTATTTTGCTTGGCCTGCTGAAATATAAAAATGTATGTAATAATGTAAAGTGCCTGCAATGTCGTATCGTGTTGGTTCCGCTACGGGAGTCAGAGGGGCAACTACTAGTATATCATTTTTAAGTTAATAAATTAATATTTTGACGGGATATTTCGAAATATATCTATGAACTTCAGGTGTAAAATTAGTGTAATAGTTTTCGTAGACGAATTCTGCAGACAGAAAAACCGAGTTACTCGTTGTCACTAGCTTCAACAATATGACCATTCGAAAAATAGAAACAACTTTTTTTTTTAATTTTCGAATAATTTTTGTGCTTGAAAAAATAAATTATTAAATATTAAAAAAGTTATAAACAAATATTTGAATGATAATAATAATAATTCCAGTTCCAACACACTAATTTTGAATGCTTTAGCACTCATTCCTGAGTCCAAGTCGCCCAGTCTCCAAAAGATCTGGAAGTGAATCCTTACAGCAGCACAGCGTCGTTTATCGAATTCCTCAATAATTTTTAAAAGACGTGGCCGTCGCCAGAGACTGGCTTCTCCTTCTATTCACTTAAGTAGTGTAAGGCTCCATATGGCCAAATCCTAGTCAGATTTTCAAGTAGGTACAGCCTTTTAGGTACCCATTAGCGAAAGCCGGCATTCTTTAAATTCTTTTTTTGACTAGTGAACATGAATGTGAATCTGTGCGCAGTAATTGACAAAACTATTTTTTTTTCGTTTTGTGGCAGGTTGCAGTATATTTATACTAAAATCGGTCAAGAGAGTCGAGACTAGGATTTCGACTAGCACTTAACTAAAACCTAAATGAAGTTCGGGCAAGTCGTACATTTTAAGTTGGGGCAAATAGTCTAGTTTATTAGTTTGACCACTTTTTTCCCCAACTCTTCTGCTCTGGCTAGTTTAATCAATTTTGTCAAAAAAACTGAAGCAAGTTACCAGTCCACCAGTCTAGTTCGCTTAGAATAAGTAAGTTAGGCCAGTGCAGTGCAGTGCTGCCCCAGGCTTCAATCGTACTGTTAGGGTCTGCTTTGCTTTATTAATGTTTAAAAAATGGGTGATGTGGTTGCGTGTGATACATGTTACTCTTTTGTTTATTTTTTTCATCATCTCAAAAAATTGAATTTAGAGGTCTAAATTAATTTTAGTTTTTTAAAAAATAGGGCCCCAACAACAACTTTTAACAAAACTTAAAGGCTTTGCTTAAGAATAAGAAGAACTACTTAAGACTTTAGTTTTATTAATATATTAATTTATAAACCATTGTATTTTATGCCTTCAAATCACTTGCATTAGCTATCATCATCATCACTTTCATTACTGATAAAACTATCGAAATAGAAACGTACTTTAAAATAAAAGAACATAATAATTATTTATTTTACAATTTACAATTTTATCAATTGCTGACAGACGGTTCACATTTTCACAAAGTAGCGCGGGTGATGGATCTCTGACTGACACGATCTCACCTTCTGATTTTGCTTGCGCTTGTCGGCTGATCACGACAGTTTTAAAAGACATTTTTTACTACCGATTAAGGACTAAATAGTTGATCGATTCAAAGAAATAAAAGAAATATTCGTCGGTGCGGGAATAAATATTCATCCGTTCAATCATTCATTGTCAAGCAATAAGAAACGGCCAAGTAAGCAAGCTCCTGCATATGTGAACAGACAGTGTCAGTAAGCACTGACGGGCGCTACTGTCGAAGTAGCAACGATTTAGATTTTGCGTTTAATTGAGAGCCGGCGTCCGCCTGTTCATCTAGCGGACCTTTCCATCCTTTTAGGAATTCCTGCTTAAAAATTCAGGGAGTAAATTTTTTAAAAACCGTCTTGGAAAGCTGTTCTTTTTACCCTTTTCTCTCCGATGGGATATTTCATGTAGGTATGTATATTGTTGTATAACTCTCAAGCACAAAGGTCGACTCAGGCACAAACTTTTCGCCAAGAATGTGTATGTTCAATGTAACACATTTATTTGTGGTCAGAAAAAAATGAGTCCTATATCCCCTGAATAACGTTTAACTACTGCTTGCTCCCCAAAATACATCTTACTCGTCGTCACTTTGCTGCTTTTGAACGACAAAAATCTGACTAGTGGGAATTGAGAAAATGGAGGTCAAACCAATCGAGTTTAGGTCTGAGTCGGTCCTCCGATGATGAACAAACTGACCCCCATTATCTCAACGCTGGTGGGTCCGACAGTTTTTCT
The DNA here is from genome assembly GCA_034695205.1 of Dicyrtoma fusca. Lineage (NCBI taxonomy): Eukaryota > Metazoa > Arthropoda > Collembola > Symphypleona > Dicyrtomidae > Dicyrtoma > Dicyrtoma fusca. The sequence continues at coordinate 16,358 of JAQFZC010001697.1, read as the reverse complement.
GCAACTATCAAAAATGATCAGATCAACTTGAAAACTATATTTACTTACTTTGTGCATTTAGCTTTTTTTTTCAAAGTTTTTCCTTCCATGTCAAACCTTGTAGGCACTTTTGGAACGAACAAAGTTCGACTTAGGTAAAAAACCAACAAGAAAAAATACCCATGAAATAAAATTTAAATATTAGGAAACAAATAGGTATAATATTTAATAAACCGGAAGATAAAATCAAGAAATAATAAACTACAAATCGGGAAATCCTTAAATAATGAAGAATTAATTAAAAATCAGGTTTGATGGTTTGAACATACATCAGGAAACAATCTAAATTCACCAAACTTCCAATTACATACATTAGTTCCATTTCCCATTGCCTTAGACATTGTTTCAGCATGAGATTAAGCTGGGCAGTCCTTACAAGTCACACCATCATTTTGGTGAGTGCAAACGTTTTAGACAACTCTTACAACTGTTTGTATCATTAAATTTTCTTGATGTATTTTAACCATTTGTTATAATTCATAAATACTATTTATTAGTTGAACCGATGTTATGTAAACTTTAACGCTGCATCGACTTTGTATATTCCTATTAGTACAATAATACAAAGAGGATAATATACTTGATTTCAGATGCTGTCTGGGCTTTCAATAGGGATGGAAATCGTTGCATTTATCAATGATGCGCATTGGAATTCGATGGTAGACATTAAGAGCAAGCGATTTACGGAGAAGGAATTTCTTAGCTGCGAATTGTTTGATTCGAATGATACATTAATTCAACAAAATACTCAAAGCTATAACAAATTGTTTAGTGGCAAGAAGAGAGACCTACCTTTTGAGTTACCGTTCCTGGGACTAATGTTCTTTTCCTTTGCGATGTATTTGATTGTCGTAAACGTCTATATAGGATGGAAGAAAATTATGCCAAATATATACATTGTATGAAAAATTATTCAAAATTAGTACAAAATTGCCAATATTATTTAAATCTAAGTGATTGAGTTTGACTTGATTGTACAACGGACCTTTTTTACATTATTAGTGTATAGTTACTAACTTGGTGGGAACCATTAGTCACATCACAAGTTTCAGTCTGATTCTAATCTCCACACTCATATACAGTGATCGGTCACGAAAGTACATGGGATCTCAGGGCTGTTACCCTTTCCAGTGTAAAGGGTGTGAGGTCGGTTCCATTAAGTATGAACGAGGGAGGGAACTCCATGGTGTGGCGAGAGCGTGTTTAGAGAAACTTCATGTTTGTCAACTGAGCGGGTACAAGGATAGAATCGTTGTAAGATTTCGTTTTACAATCTTGTACTGTTAACTTGAGGAACTGATGTTACATAACTGATTTTGCAAGATAATTATTTTGTATTTATTCGTTTTAGTATCTACTTTTGGGCTGCACCATTGCGAGTACTGTCGCCTTAGTGTCTTCAATAAGGCGTCTTCGACGTCATAAAAATCGTAGGATCCAGCCCAAAAAACTGTACGTGCAACAGCGTGATGACACTATTCTTCACCCGTCTATGGAAAATATTAAGCGAAAGTCTCTTCAAAACAATATAGACGACAATAATATATCAAGTGACACCGGAATCCTCAACCTCAGCGTTTAGTTTAGCCATTCATTCATCAGTCATCAATTCACCGAATCGACTGTACAGCGTAATCAAATTTTGGTGGAAGGCATTGGGACAGGGGGGTTAGTGTCGGGACTGAATTTAAGGGGATTTGGTGTATTAAATTCCATTAATTAGGAACCGGAATTGCATTTATTTATTTTTCCCCTGTTTATAATCCTGTAAGTGGGATTACATAGTACAATTATTATTGTTTTCCAATGGAGATTTTGATTTCAAATAATTTTCCATAAAATTGAATTAATCCCCTTATTTAGTACAACTTGATACAAGCTGTATTACTGTATATTTACGTAAATTCAGTGGTAAACCTACGGTTCTAATCATATTTTCTATCTATAATGCCTAATAACAAAACAAAATGTAATATAATAAAGTGCCACATTTTTGCGTTTACAATTTCACAGTTTTCGGAAAGCATTTATTAACACAAAAATTATATTCGGTTAGATTTTTACATTTCCCGACTAAGAACTTCATGAAATATTTATTTTCTCCATAATGGTTACCGAAATGACAAAGTGAATTGTGAAATTACTGTACAATGCAATGCACAATCTGTCGATGTATTCATGTTGTAATGTAAAATGCCTGCGTACAATTAATACACAGTTTTGATTACTTAAGCCAAACGATAAATTAATAAAGTTTATTTTCGAACTGACAGTGAGTCAAATACGCTTCAACGTAAGAGAAGATTTATAACATGATAAGCCTTCTTGTCAAGATGCACCATATTTTACTACTATTAATATGATTACTGAATTACATTTTATTTGATGGAAGTTTATAAGTTAGGAATAATTATTATTGCTTATTTTACAGAGTACTAAATTGATTTGTACTAAAAAGACAAGTGAATGTAGGCCTACAAACAAACTACTACAATATATGCCCCGCAAGGACGATGATGATGGTGTTCCCTTCTAATTGTAGGCCACACGCTGCACATTGTATTTGCTCACAACAGTCGTTGCTCGCAAAGTCGTATTGAACTTGAATTTAAAGTTAGACAACTTTGATACTTCAAATACAAAACTGTAAAACTGCAATGTGCTACCAGCATTAAGTACTACACTACACTGTTAATTTCGTCCCCTATCAACGCACACATCTGACGTGGTGTGGGTAGCAGAAATAACTTGTAAATCGCATCTTTGTGCCAGCACTTATGAACAACTCGTTTATTTTTAAAAATAGCACCGCAATTTAAGGAACGTTTCCCTAAAATTGCAGAATTGTGTTGCATAAACGCATCCAAATACCCGTCATGCCTTATGCTATCAATAGATATATGCATACCTAAGCTTAAAAGTGTACACAGTATGTCATATTAGTGATAGTGACTAATAAGTTATCTCATCTCAATCTCCTAATTAAAGTTGAAGCTTTTTCATTGGGTACAATGTTACTGTGGTATTTTATTATTCTTATTGCAGAAAAATGTAATTTTTGTAATAATTTATCATTAAATTAAATTATTATTAAAATTTAAAAAAATATTGTGTACTTACTTAATCTTAATCAGGTGAAGCATTATTATTGTGAATGATTTTTGTACTGGGTGGCTGGGTGATCCTTTTTAAAATGATTGGCAAAATAATAATAATTTATTCTAGCTGACTAGTCAATACTCTCACCAGCAGCGCAGCATTGCAAGATGCTGCCATGATGCTACAACATAAAGACAATGACGAGTATGAATAAATTGATTGGAATAATTGGGGAGAAGCGAAAGGGGAAGGCCGGAAAGAATCTTAGCTCAGAGCTCAATTGATGGGAAGAAAGAGTTGGTGCGAAGGTAATAATTGGAAGGAGCTTTCGATGGTTGGTTGGAGCGAATGGCGAGCCATCGTTTGGCTCAGCGTTCAAAAGTTCCCTTCAGGTTGGACATGTTGAGCGGACTATTTTAACAGCTGTGAGGTTGAGTGTGAGGCAGAGGCAGGGGGGTTAGTTAATGTGGCCCACAGTCAGTCAACCCAGATAATAGAGTTGCAAAACATTAAAGTGAAAGTCATTTAAGGTTGTTCTTTGTAGATTAACAGTTAGCAAGTCTGTAGTTTATTCTCAGAGTCAGAGCATAACTTTTAGTCGGATTACAAAAAGTCACAATTTCTATTTTCTACTAAACTTTAGATTTCTTTCGTGATCTTCTTGAGTAGTGGAGATCGTACGAGAACGGGAACCCAGCCGACCAGGAACCAACAACTATCAACTATAAAACGCTGAGAGAGAAAGAATTTTCCGAATTTTTCCTGTCTGTACGGATTTTCATTGATTTTCATTCGCAACTATGTCTGTGAGGCAAACCCCTTTGACTTGTCACGGACATACTAGACCGGTTGTCCACCTTGCTTTTAGTGGGATTACAGATAAGGGCTACTATGTCATTTCGGCATGCAAAGGTAAATTTCAGTCAATAATGTAAAGTGGTTCGTTCAATAAAATTTATATTATTTACGGTCTATTTTTATTTCATGGATAGTATTTTCAAAATCTTTTACGTTTGAATTTATTTTTTGAATTAAGCTGTTGTTTAAGCTTCATTTCGATTTCAGAAAAGAATTTAAGGGTCAACAATCTGTTCATTTGTTGCATCTTATGTAGGGGAAGAATTCAGTGTTATTTAGTTTATGAAAAAGCTGTATGCCAAACAGCTTAAATACCTTTTATTCGGTAGTCAGCTGTCAACTGCATGCTAGTTATTTTATTAATTTTATTGTAGTCACCTGTCTCGAGCACCTAGTTTAGTTGTTAAACTTCTTGAACTCACACAAACAAGGCTTCAACCTCAATACTGGGGAATGCCATTTAAGTGTTTTCTCTACTTCATTGTTAAAATAATGCAGGTATAAATTCGCTGCGAATTTAGGACAGTTACTCGATGTTGACGATATTGGATTTCTGTACTGGTCCAGTTTTCACTTGAGAGAGAAAGACGTTCGATGGTTTCTGTTAGTTGTTTTGTACTTAAAAAGACAAAGGTCATTAACTCACACCTGTCAGTCAGCTGTCAACAGTGGGCTAGAACTTAATGAAGTCTAAAGTATTGTATTTTTTCGTTTTAAAATCTTACTAATTTTATAATTTTACCAGATGGAAAACCCATGCTTCGATATGGAGATACCGGTGACTGGATTGGGACTTTTGAGGGTCATAAAGGTGCTGTATGGGGTGTTGCCTTAAATTATGATGGAACTCGAGCAGCGACTGGTGCAGCTGATTTTAGCGCTAAGGTATTGCTTTACTATCATTATAATCACGTCGGTTTTAGTTAGTAATTTTGTCCTATGAATGCCACTTCATGGTTCGCAGTCAAACGCGACGGGCAAGTGTGTTATTCCTGTATTAGAACGACAGCTAATTATCAGTCGTATTCTTTATTTTGTATGTCCACTAGATTTGGGACGCCCGAAGTGGCACCGAAGAGCATTCGTTCCAGCATAATCATATTGTCAAGTCAGTGGCTTTCAATCCCCAAGGGAATCAACTAGTAACGGGGAGCAACGAAAAAATTGTACGAATCTTCGATCTACAACGTCCAGATGCTGGTAATGTTTTTTACTGAAATGCTACTGTTCGCAATGCTGATTCCTTTTTTCTCTGTTTTCCGATCTAATATCTATAAACTGTACAAAAATATATTTAGAGCCTTTGAAAATGACCGGTCATGAATCAAATCTACGACACTGTGAATTCTACACGGATAAATACATCGTCAGCTGCTCAGATGACAAAACCGTAAGATTGTGGGACGTGACAAGTGCTCAGGAAGTTAGAAAATTAGAATTTCCTAGTGTTGTGAGCGATATTGAAGTATCCACGGAAGGCCGCACGCTAACTCTAACTCATGGAAATACCGTAGCCTTTTGGAATTTAGACAAGTAAGCCATTATATTGGATTTTCAAATTGATTACCAAATTACGAAATACAGTTAATTAGATTTTTCTTGAATTTAACTATATTAACCTGTTCATTTGCAGTTTGTCCCTGATTAAAGAGTTTGAAGTGCCCACACAAATACATTCCGCATCAATGAAGTCGGACAGGTCGATATTTGTTTGTGGTGGAGAGGATTTTAAGTTATACAAGTACGATTTTGACACTGGAATCGAACTTGGTAAGTTTTCTTGCAAAATGTATTCAATTAAATATTGTAAACAGACTGTAGAAGTTGAATGATAACTCTTAGTGGTTTGGATTTTATTATTTGTAGAAGCCTTCAAAGGTCACTTTGGTCCCGTTCATTGCGTTCGGTTTTCACCGGATGCTGAACTTTATGCGTCTGGGTCCGAAGATGGTACCCTTCGTTTGTGGCAAACTAATGTAGGGAAAAATTATGGGTTATGGAAGTGTGTTCAAGCACCTTCGTCTGACAATGGGAAACCAGTGGACCCTGGGGAAGGTTTAGCTTAATGGCGTGAGTCAATGATACTTTGATCTACATTTATTTTTTTTGAAGATTCACAATACGTCGCTGTATTATCTTACAATTTTTAAATTATTGTATTAAAAAGAGCGTCTACCAATTTGTTATATGCATAGGGTTATTAAATGTGAGTGCATTTAAGTCACATGCAATCAAAGATAGATCAAGGTGATTTGGAAATTATTTCTTTATATATGTATTTCGTAGGTTATCAGTATGTTACACTAGAGTATAACTCGACGCCTTCAGTACTGTAGTTCAAAGTTCAAAAGAAAGAGAATGCTGTTGCCTCTTATATACTCCAGCTTCATACAGTAACACTTTTGTTGGCATCTTTACACAGATTGTGTCTAAAAGTCAAAGTAAAATTTTGCCATAATATGTTTGTAATTTTCTCAAACAAGCGCAGTATTTGTGTACGGCGAATGTGATCGAGTAGGTAATGTATAAAAGTAATATTATGTACGTCACTTAAAATTCAACATAACAGATCAGGATTTTAAAAATGTTTAATTTTGTATTATTCACAACTAAACTTGTTCTCTTGAGTAGTTTAGAACGAGTTCTAACACTTCAGTACATACTAGGATAGAGAACAGCTTGTAGTGCAACTTACAGTTGACAGTAATTTAATTAATTTTGAATGAGCCAGTATCGTGATTATATTTTGACAGTATCATGGACTGGAATTTAAAAGTTATGTTATATCCCCTTCCAGCACGTTATAAGTAGGACAAATTTGCTAATTGATCGTTACCAGAAAATTAGCACGGAAATAAAGTCATGAAATCAGCAGTATATATTACAGATTTTTGAAGTTCCAGTAAATTGGTCGTCGTATTTATTGTGTTGTGTAGACTGAGACGAAAACTGACTTCACAATATTTCTGTTGATTTCCATGCATAGTAAATAGAGTAGTATAATCCTATTTAACAAAATGACATAAAATCGGTGTTCCTATGCCTTCCGAACATACACTTAATAAAAGGGTTTGCATTTATTGATGTATCGAAGTGTGTTGCAGGCTGCAGTGTAGCAATAATAATTTAATAATCGGAGATAATAATCTAAAGTTAATTCATTTGTCTAGCAACGACGTTATGTTCGGAAAGATAGATTTTATAAATACATATGTATCAGATTTTGTTGAAATTGAAGTCTCGTATAATTTTTACGTGTCATGTGATGTTACTAGTGCTAGGACGATCACTTTGATATAAAACCTCCGACGGTGAACTATTTGTAATCAAGATTGTATATTAAGCCCTTCCAGTTTCAAATTTGACTTTACTTCGCTTATTAGCAGGATCAATTATATATTATAGAGTATCGGTAGTTTACAACAAAGTGGAAAAAAAACTGAAAATTACAATAAGACTTTCTAGATGAGATGTGTCAAGGAGCCATGGAACTATGACTTATTGATTTAACGTAATGTAATATTGTAATTATGTGACGTCTAGGTACCTCTATCGTATAAGTTCCATTTATAAATTATAATAATAGTAATAATCATGAATAACCATTACATTTTGTACCGTAAATCGTAAACATTGAATTGCGCGATCAGTTCTATCATCGTATCATATTATGTTGTGTCTTAAGACATAAGAGAAGTCCACCCACGAATATGAATCACATTAATGATTAAAAAAGGGTTGTGTGATCACTGATCCTCATCTAAAGACGTAGCAAGTTGAAATTGTTATATTCCCGTTTCCCGTGCAAATGTTTGCTATAATAATAAAAATGAAAAAAGAAACCCCCACCATCGTGAGTCTATCAGTTTACAAATAATTGATGGTATCACATCAGTTTTATTTATTTCATATTTCATTTCCGATTTTTTCATGTTATTATTTGATTGTCAAATAATTTATTCCATACAAGCTTTTGTATTGCGCTTAAGCTGAGTAGATATGGGAAATGAAATCCCAAAATGCTATTCTTAACTACCTGTTAACCTTGTTCTCTACAAAAACGTGCCTCGTATAGGCACTACCGTACTGTTGGTGTATGCGTATAATGTTTTATAGTAACAAGTCTGTACATGAAAATTGGTTAAAAAATATTATCGCCAAAGGAAACATCTCCATTTCTTAAAAATAGCGGAAGGTTGAAATTATTGCATGAGTAGATACAAGTAGTAGAATTCTGCTGAAAGTTACAGTACTTCCTAATGAAATTGTAGTTACTTACAACACTTGTTAGTTATATTTTTTTAATTAATAATTACAGTACAAATTAATTATACAGTCATTAGAGTGCTAAATAATTATAATTATTACAAGACAAAAATAATATTAGAGCTACAAATTCTATCTTTCATTCAGTTTAAAAAATCACAATCACTCTTAACACTTACATTCAAAATTATTATTATGGGGTTTATTCAGGCCAGTTATTTAGCACATACAAAACCAGCACACAGCAGTTTAACTAATCTCAAAAATAGTGTAGTTACAATTTGGGATAGGGAGATCCGAAACGTTAAACCTAGTATAGGCATAATCTATAGTATGATTGATTGTGTTGAGCAGCGTTGTGAAATGTTTTCCACGAAAGCAAACTACATTTCCTTACTTTACGATTTCTAAATAATTATCAGTCTAATCTCGCACATACTTTATGAAACACAAGTTACAAAAGCAACGATGTCCTTTTATACGTACCATTAACTAGTCAAAATCCTAATAATAATTACATAATAGTGGCAGCACGTATACACTGCATTATCGCGGTTCTTTTCCATTATGCTGTGGACGTAAAGGCTCACTAAGATTAAAATGTTTTAACTTCTACCGCGTATTACACATAATCTATATAGTTACAGGTATATACTTCTACCAGTATTTTCCTGGAGGATAGCCTAAAAAAAAGGCATCTTATGAATACATAAAATGAGAAACTAGTAACACAATATGGACAATATTTAATACTATTATGGTAACTTAGTAGCGCTCTCAAGGCAAGTTAAGCCAATACATTTGTTATTGATTAAAATTGAATCTATAGGTATAGAAAAAATAAACAGTCACGACACTCTCTGTTGTAATGATGGTCATCATTAGGGATGACAGTCATTGTATCTTGTTGTATCTATTTGCTATATCAAAAATGTCATAATTTGTATATACAAATTTTACATTACGCGTTTATTTAACCTAGCTATTAAAAGGTCATGGAGTTATAAATTGTCAACCCTAGGTCTCGACCTATACAGTAGGCTGAGGACAAGGTTGGTTGGGGGGCAAAAAGTAAGGTTTGACAAACTTGGACATTAAATTGTCACTCAGCACTTATCGCCTACTACCATCAAAACTACAGATTTTTGGAACTTTAAAGTTCTCTTGTATTTAAAAAAAAATAGACTAACGTGCTCCCTTACAACACTTATTTACGTTGAAACAGGTGGCGTTTTTGTTTCTTGGTTTCTAAGAAGGTCAAAATTAAAAGCTAAATACATATTTGATAGAGCGTGGGTAATTATTTGCAAATAAAAAATAGTGCAGGATTAAAGTTATCCAGTCCAAATGTTAGTTGTACGCTGGTACGAGATATTTTTGTGTGTAAAATATGGGGGACGATAAAGATAGCTACAAAAGGAATTTATTTCGCGACCTGTAATGCCAACAACAAAAAAAATATTTTTAACTTCGATCAAACCGACCTCGCGTCCTCGTTCCTAAGATGTTAATGTCATTTCTTTTAATTGAATTGCTTGCTATTGACTCAGATGGAATGGCTGCACTCACCAAATTGTTTGACAATAATGGGGAAGAAAGAATATATCCACACTGGCGAACACAAATCTTATCTTTAAGAATATCTTCGTAATGAGCTTCTTGCATTAGTCTTGCACAGTTCAGGATTCGGAGAGAAGCACATTTGGTCTACAAAAACATTTGCACAAAATTGTTACTCAATACAATTCCTGGAAGGAATGACAAACAAAGCAAAGCATTCCCATACAATTCATTAATACATTATGACCCAATGAACAGTTGTAATTTAAACTCGTATGCTTACGCCTTCTGGAGCACAAATACAGGAAACACATGGAGATGGAAGGGCTGACTGTCCAAGGTCAATCTGGCGTCCACCAATGTTACACCGTTTGGACAAGCGTGGAGCTGGAGGAGGAATTGCTGGAGATTGGAGATGGACAATTGGAGGTGGAGCAGTTATGGCAGGACCTGGAGCTTCGCGCCATACATTCAGATTCAGCGTTGGCAAACGATCGCAAGGAATTATTGGATTCCTAGTTTAGAATAAAAGGAATAGTTTACACAATTTATAGGAACACATTTTTATGAAAATTAAGCGTTAAATGACATAATGTCAGTAAAATTAGTATCAACCGTCAAACTTACAAAATATTATGGGGCGCATCCAAGGCAGCTTTTTGAATGTCAGACATAACATCGAAATTCTCGCACAGTATTTTAGACAATGTCATTTTTCGGATTTCTGCTAATTGATGGTCACTAAATTTCAACGCATGATCATTAGTTTCATACCAGAACCGATCGCATTGCCTCAAACGTTTGAACTGCGTTCCGATCATACACGCCATTGTGGGACCAACCAAGCCACCAGGAACTGCTCGTTCAACCAAAGATCCTGTGAATAAATCGATGTCGTCCACATGTTTGTAAACATGCTCTAATCTTGTAACAACTTCTCCGGGAATCTCCACATTTAATTCTTCAAACGAAGTCGCTCTTTGGAGATCACAAACAGCCCGATAGCTGTTGTACCCTGGTAAACCGTGATCCCGTCCACGATGATTGTTTATAGAGATCAAGTCTAAACCAGAAAATTCTTTCTTCTTATCCTCAAACAGATGATTTGTAATCTCGTTTGTCACAAATGGGTCTAACTGCTCCATGGGCTCAGCAAGCAGTCCACGTAAAATCTCGTCAACCATCAAAGGCTGAATCAGGAGAAGGTAAAGACAAAACAAAGAGGAACATTAATCAAAGACGTTGCTGTTTCAGTTAGAATTAGCTCCTCGTTATACCTAACTAGTAAGTAAAAATTACCTTGTAAAGCATGTCAGAGTTGAAGAATCCATCTCTCAAAGGAATATGTGGGTTCATGCCAAGGTAGCGATTGTCAACTCGAGCTAAGTTCGGCCTAATCAAACTGTGTCCAAATCTAAAGGCTGCCGTAGCAAATTCATTGTATGCAGTAGCTGGACAATTAGGATCATAGCCCATGTAATGTCCCTCACTCTGAAGTCCAAGTCCGTAAGCATTGATCATCTTTGCTCCCAAAAGTCTGGGTAGAAATTCATTGTAGGTGATGTGCTGAAAAATGGCACTGAGAATTCGTCTTCCTTGGAAATAAAGTTTATCGTCATCCCAATGAGGGTTCACTTGGTGGAGTTGATCCACCAAATGATTATGTGCACGTAAGAAAATCGTATGAATAGCAGCCAGAGCAGGTTGCTCACTCGCACGTGGATCACCAGCAAAAAAACAATAGCCAGAGGGCGACTTGCATTCACGCAGATGAGATATCTGAAGAACACAAACAACGACATGCACGGCAACAGTATTTAAACAATTTCAAAGAATTCTTCAATTTTTGCGCAGTACATAACTTACTGCGTCTCTCTCAACGAATCCACCATATCCATTTAAATTAATAAAAAATGCAAATGTTTACCTGAGGCATCAAAAATTTTCCTTGAACAGGCATGAATGTAGCATTTAATTTTCCTCCTGGAGCACGTAGAGCATTAGCTTTGCAAACAGTTTCTCCGTAAATGTGTGAGCTATCAATGTAAGCCGAGTTTTGATTCATTTGTTCCCTTGGACCAAGCCGTTGTTGACCCGGTAGAGATCGTGTGAATGGAATGCAATAATTTCGTCCAGTTGACACATTCTTATGGGGATAGTAGTGATCACCAGCGGGAACGTCAATCGGCCAACACTCTGGGTGTGTATAGATGTAACTCTCGCAATCACGGCAATTTAAAATAGTATCAGAAGGTCCTTTATTGACTGGCGTGTGGGTCATATCATGATCCAGAAACTGACCAAATTGCATCATCATGAGTGTGTGTCGATGGGACAAATGGGACACATCTATGTGAACGACGGAAGAAATGTATCGTGGGGAAGGAAGGGGTCCTCCAAGAACCGAAGTGGATCGCGGAGCCGCAACTCCATCCTTGTACGCCGGTGGTATCATTCGATCAAAGGTAATCAAACTTTTGCCCCACGTTGGATGTCTCAAATTGTTGCACCATCCGGAGAATGTGCGATACGGCGTGGATGGGTCACAGGGCAGAACTTCTTCATTCAAGTTACACATTTGAATGTTTCGACCATGATGAAGAAACGGTGACACGTCGAAATCACTCAACTCATTCGTCTGGCGACGCATTTGAATCTTCAGATTGTCGGACATGTTGTCAAAATCGTAATGAATATTTTGACGTTTGACACGCTTAGACCCTGATTTTGGAAATCTACCTTGCTCCATTGATTTCAAAAAATTGAATGTTGCAAGTTCAAGAAGAACAGAAGTGTTTGACAATGCCAGAGCTTGTTGATTCGGCGCATTGTGGGCGTACGCAGTTCCAATCGGGGATTGTGAGTCAGCACCTTCAGCTAAAACAGCACAAGTGATTGTAATGTCTGGTTTTATTTTGTCATTGTTAACTAATGGTTAAAATATAACAAGTAGTTAGTGTTGTAATTCTTACTGTTAAGCCATAAGCTCTCGATTCGCTGTTGTCTCATCAGCCATCCTTCTTCAGCCTTACGGAAGTTGTGGACAAGGAGGCGTTGTGGGAAGACTAAAATGCTTGACAAATTACTGTAAATTCAAGACGCACAAAGATCTTTACGTGTGCCCAGTCAAAAGGTGTTAAATTCCGAATAAATCGATCATCGCTGTTATCAGTACAGTGGGAAAATATAGCAACAATGTATGCAGAGGTAATCAATTAATAATTTTGAAAACATCCATGTTGCTGGTGTAACCTTTTGTTCATTGGAATATTGTATTTTTTCGTTCTTTTTTCAGCATAATTATTCACTTTCATTTTCCCTTTAAATATCTTAGAGCGCATATTAACGCTTTTTCACGGGGTGAGCTAGCCTTATGTGTTTTGCCTTATGAGTCACCGTATTAATCTACTTCTGACAATTATACACCATCGGCAGTTTCAAACTCAGTACGATTACAGCTACAACTGATTAGTGAATTATGATTAATTCCACCTTCAACTGAATAAGAGTAATAAATAAATGTCTAGCTGATATGAAACTAAACATACAAATCATATGCATGTATGTCAGCTATGCTATGTAGAAACATTCGTTGTTCAGGTTTTGAAGCTACAGTTTTCTCGTCTCGTTTGCTGGTGGGTGGCCACTTTCAAGATTTTATGATGAGCACACTGCTATTATGGTATAACGACTGCAAAAATACATAATTTTAAATTTGTATTACTATACACAATATAATATTCACTGATGTCAAGTGTAACTGTACTACAGATATTTGTCTGTCTGCGGTGAAAGCCAAACCCATGGTTTAAAAATTCCTCTCACTCTCGTTTTCGCTTCACTTTGATTCATGATCCTTTGTTTACTGGCCTCCGTGTAATAAATGCATACAGAACTGCAACCATATACCTACACACATACCTACGTGTAAATTCAATTGAATTTTGGTTATTTTCACTCTACAATGTTTTCAAAAAGTGTGCACAAGTTCTATTTGCATCTTGAAAATATGCCACTCAAATCAATGGCTAAGGATTTATAATATTATTTTATTATTAATTATTATTATTATTATTATTAGTAACTTTAGGACAGTATACCGTTTATTATCTTAACCTGTGATACACAGTTCTCTGCGGAAATATTAATTGACAATTACGAAGCGGATTATGCCTGCTTTCCGTCTGAAAGTGAATGTTGCATTCATTACGCTGCACTGCCTATTTTTTATGATTATGTGCTCTACCTCTGCTACGTAGATGACTTACTAATTGAACAAGTTGCAAGGATGAAGGATGACAATAATGGATGAAAGACGTACGAAGGAATGCACCTTTGATTGACCTACGAATTGGGCGGTTCTGCAGGAAATGCATTTAAGATTCGCAATTATTTGAGCTTTGTGTAAAGCATAGACCATAATAGCAATGGCTTGGCGTGAATTATGTATACTACTGTAGTGTAGATAGTTTGGTGGAACTGTTTTCTCTCTTCCGCTCCTTATAATCCCGTACTATGTATAATATGTTGTTATGCAGTCAGAGACAGTCTTAATTCGTAAACATCCTCATCCTGACATCCTGACTAATAAGTAATACCTGAGCGTGTGCATAAATGTTAATGTGTGGTATTTTGTTTTGCTGGTTGCATCTTGGTAATGTGCTATGAACTCAACCTCGCTTTCATGCCCTTAAGCAATATGCTCGCCTAATCAGGTATGAATATTTTAATATATTAATTGCTGTAAGAATACAATCATCATTTTCATTGTTAACCTAGCTTACGGATTTTGGCGTATTGTGCTCTTGACAGTGTGGGTGAAAAATCCGCTTTAGCTTTGGCGACTTCAAAACTAATGGACTGACCAGTGTTATATTATTAAATATTAGTAGTACTACTTCTAGAAAGGCATTAAAGTTAGATGAACATGAATTCAACGTACTGAAATATAATTTCGATTTGATTTGTGATTAACCCTATACAATTAGTATGCTTACTTTTTAATGTCATCAGATCCTTCTCCTCCAGCTGTAGCATTAAGCCCGGAAACGAATCCCGCCCAAAGTTTACCTAACAATCAGTCAAGTACATACAACTAACTCAAGCTTTGCTCAAAAAAGTACTAAATAATTGAAAAATCAAAAAAATACATAATAATGTTCAATAATTATTAAGCTCATTGTATAATTTACCAGCCTGTGCAACGGTTTGATTAAGACTTGGGAAAAGCATAGGCAAATCGGTTCTAAATCTGAGCCCCGAATTGTTAGTTGCAGTGGGGGTTTTTGCTTGGTTTGTACGTTCATTAGATACTAAAACTAAATCGTCATTTGCATCAATTGGGATGTTTGGGATTTTATGGTTCTTTCCTGAACCTGAGGAAGTTTTGTCAGTTCGATTCGTATCTTCCTGCGTCACTTCTTTGTCGTTGGTTTGAGTTAAATCCGGCTTATTATTATTTTCCACGGAAGTTTCGGCCAGAATTTTGGAGCCATCCATGCCCATCTCGTTATCCAACACGAGGTTAAGTTGATGCATTTCAGACCCAGGCGTTGCACCCGTCTTGGAGGCCGAGAATAATAATAAACCCGCCAAGACCATAAATACCCACAAGGTCTCCCTGAATGGTCAACACAACATCATGTCATTAGAACAAAGCATGAAGCATTTGAATTTCAAAAATCATTTACTTATACGCACGTCGGGTGTATATATATACTTGGCTATTTTCGATTTCTACTTCTCTTAAATCTTCCCCTCGCGTCCTCCGTTCCAAATTTCTCATTCTACACCTACGTAACGTTGGTACCTAATCCACGTTCCTTTTCCTTTCTACCCCTTTACATCACATGCTGTTAACATCGTATCATTTGCACTCACGATTATATAGATACTCCTAAGCTTCCTCATGGCTATCTATCTTTACTTGTTATTCTCAGGTAGGTTCTTGGGTCTCAAAAGGTGCACAGGGAATCCTAATGCATACATTAAGTACCTATGTCCCCGAACTTGTGTCCACCTTCTAACGTAATGTCGTCTATGTATAGAGTCTGCTCGTGCAGGCTTCTCTTAAAAATGAAATTGGAAATCCCCTCCACTAGTTTCTCTGAATATTCCTGTTGACAAGATAAACCGGAGCAACTGGCATTGGACTCTGACTGGGCATGTGCCCAATGTAAAATCCCTGAGACAGTCTGATTGCATTGCACCTTTGATCAGCTTGCAGACCAGCAGCAGGACACTGCCTACATGCTCATTGTAGCAGACTAATTTCAGTAATAGCCCATGAACCTTTATACCTACTACCTACAGTGGTCGGTCCTTATAATATTTTTATTTTAATTTAAACGCGTGACAGTACTGAATCCTTTCCTTTCCTTGGTTGGTTGGCCAGTTGGACAGTAATGGTTCTAATTTAGAGAGACTTAGAGACTTACGATTATAATTACTTTCGGTATTTTTTTTTTTTATTATTATTATTATTTGATTTTATTCAAAAGTAAAGAAAAGAATTTTATCCATATTCACAAATTACA
>JAQFZC010001696.1:0-27629 GCA_034695205.1 Dicyrtoma fusca | reverse complement strand
CTACCTTCCTCACCCACAGTAACTGGTTGAGTCAGGTTGTATGGACCAAATGGTCAAATCGACCCAATGAATAAATTTATTTATTTATATCACGATACTCACTTTGTATTACAGTTCTGTAGATTTCTAGTGAAGTCAACCTAAACTCATAACTTAGGTAAATTAATAATTATTACATACGGCCACTGTTACTGACGAACTATCATTCTGCTTTACACAATTGTGTTCAAAAGAGAAAAGTCAGAAGAAAATTTAAAGGAAGCGGACGACAGAGAATTCAAATTACGAGTTTAGATTTTAAGGGAAACTTCTGTATTTGAGTACTCCTGATTACTTTCAGTATTAAATGAGCAGACTTCCCGTTAATTTTAAATTTATTGTACCAATAAATTTACTGTTATAAAATTCCACGTGCCCCGAAAAAATGTGTAAAACCCTAATTTAAGTATTTACTTCTTAGTCAATTTATGTTCACTGGATAGGTTTCTTGAATTAAAGCCACTTTTAGTCGTGCCTTTAGTTTTAGCCAGCTTAGAGGCAACAGTAGCTTTTACGCATCCCTGGGTCGAATACAAATTACAATGATATTCCACACAAACTACATTTCGATCTGTTCACGAGTTTACGTGATCATAAAGAATTAAAAAATAAACTCGGCAGTACCTCAGCGACGATGACGGTGTCACCGATAAAAAGAGCATATTTTCTTCCTGGATCATCAGACGAAGATTCGTTTCTAAGGTCAGAGAAACCGACATTTACATTCAAAGTCATTCCTTTGGCTAAGACACCGTTGCACTTGGGACCGATAACATAACTGCCTTCGCGAAATTCAATGCCCAAGACGAATCCTAATGTTTTGGTCAGCTTGTCAACAAGATTGGGTTTCTCTTTTTTGACAAAAGCCACAACCTTGTCGTAAACATCGGATAATTTCGCTCCGGGAACAAGTCTTTTCAAAATCTCTTCTTCAACAACACACAAGAAACTGTAATTTTCCTACAAAATATAGATTACAATTATTCATTATTATTGAAATAGAGACAGTTGTATTTCATACACGAATTATCAGAACACAAAATGACAAAATCCAATAAAGGTATGTTCGTAGTTTTTTTAAAATACATCCCTATTAAATATTAAACTTGCTTACGGAAAGTTACCTGCATTTTTTCAGTAGGATTTACAAGTAGAGTACGCACGACATTTGAACAATACGACTTGTAACGAGCTCCCAAGCAGCAAACTATGGCTCCAAAATGTACTGGTTTCGAATCGGTAACAGCACTGAATTTTAAATTATAGTTTCCTCCACTCTGAATAATGGGAGGGTAGCACATATCGATTTGTGTGGTATCTACTCCAGTTACAAATTTCTTATCAGTAACGGCTGCTTCCACACCCTCGGCTAGCTTTTGGTGCTTAACCTAGATTACAACCAGAAGAAGTCAAATCCGTTCGCTTTTAGCTTCTCTAACTGTCTGAACTGTCCCAACATAATGATATATTACTGATGCATACAGAATGTACACGATTTTCGAACTGATGCATTTAATTAGTTGTAAAAAAAACCTTTCGATCGGAGTCAACAATGTCCATGATCTGATCCCTCAAATACTTGGTAAATACATCGACGGAAACTTGTGTAGCTCTTTTCATGACATGAAGTTCTGAATCTTCCTTGACCGCAAGAAGACCGCCGATCAGTCCGCTTATGTCCACCTTGAATTGCGAATATACACTTTAGCGTTGGCCAACGACAATATCCAGAATTTAAGTCATTAGATTATACCATGGTTTATTATTTCTTTCGGATATAATATAAAACTTACAGTCTCAAATCTATCTTTGCCCAAGGCAGATCTCCAGCCCTCCATGAACTCACCGGGAAACTTGTCTTTTGGAAATGATCCAATGACCTTTCCAGACTTGCTTTCTTTTAAAGCTTCAACAAGTTTGTCATAATTGGCCTTATCTTTATCATTCTGTAAAGAAAAACCAGTAAATCAGTTGTTAATTCTATGTCCACTACCTTACTTAGTAGTAATTTTCCGCCACTTTCAAAACGAAACGTTAGGATCTTTGGATGACCAGAGAACATTGACCAGTGTGCATTACTTCACTCATTCACTGAATATAATCGAAACATCATTGTGCGTACTATATTACAATTAACAGCTCCACGAACACGATCATACACTACTGAGTATGAAATTAGTGTACGACGTAACATTACAAGCACCGTGCACTGAGCACAATCAATAACTACACAATAGCCAGACGTACCTTATCACGAACGAGAAGCTTTACGCTGGGCAATCCATTCTCTTCCTTTGATTCTACAGCTTTAAGAAATTCAATCTTTTTCTTCGAGGACAGAAAATACACACATGTTTCGCAGAATACCATGATGGTATCGGGTAACTCGTATCCGAACAGCCATGTCTACGAATTGAATATAGGAATTCATCATCCAACAATATATTTTCCACACACAACAAACTTAATTACTTTATCCGCAGTTATTGGTTGGTGGGCAACAGTACCTGTAAAGCAGTGGACTTGCAGTACACCACTTCCTCATCAACACCTAC
Source organism: Dicyrtoma fusca (assembly GCA_034695205.1). NCBI lineage: Eukaryota > Metazoa > Arthropoda > Collembola > Symphypleona > Dicyrtomidae > Dicyrtoma > Dicyrtoma fusca. Next base: position 25,035 of record JAQFZC010001696.1, on the reverse strand, counting down.
AGCCACGGCAATCGCATCGACCTTCTCCCAATCCCCACTTCCTTTCTGCAACCGAAATTTTAAAAAAACATCAAAATACCATCAGCAGACAGTTGCTAAAATACATTACATGCAAGTGAAATACATCGTAGATACACTAGACACTACTACTAAAAGCTACACCCTACATTCATTCATATTTCCAGTAAGATTCTATTACCAACGAATATTTCCCTGCCAATTAGCAAACAGTTTTTGCAGGCAGATGACAGAGCAAATCAAGAACCATGCCACACGACTGACGATAATGACAAGCCAGTGGAACTGACTGCCATAGTTATATTTAACAATTGACAATATATAATTATATCCTCCCTAAACCTCATGCCACCATAGTCAATAGTCACGATTACGATTACGGCTTAACATTAACAATGATTCTACGATTGTGACAAGTTCTACAAATGGCAAAGAACAACGTCTGATGAAAATCAGTCATGAATCAATTCGCAGACATTTAAAATCCTTCATATTTAGGTAATTAGTGTCTTAAAATACGGACCTTCCATTCAGAATACAATCGTTGAAGGCGTCGAAGGAAGATATCTCTGTCCACTCCGGTAGGAGCCATGAGAAATGACGACGATTCTGGTGGTCGTGGTACTCCGGGTCGTCGGTAAATTCACAAAAATATGAACTAACTTCACTGAACTCGGGTCCCGTCCGGGCGTTCACAATTTCGAAATTAAGTGTTCAATTATCCCCAGTCCTACCCCTTGAATCCCCACTGACTAAATGTAATTAAAAACACAAAATTTAGTTGTTCTAATACCGACTTTTGGAACGAAGTATGGCGGTCCTTTTATTATACTTCTCAACTCTGACTGATTTCTTCTTTCTTTGTATTTTTCTGTTGGCTTTCGGCTTACAGAATAAGAGTTTGGTGTGTGTCCCTCTCTCCGAGTTTGAGTAGTGAAGTAGAAGCAGAGGCTATATTGACGTTTTACATACAACCTCAACGTGCGGCACTCACACGGCAGGGACGGCCAGGAGCGTCCAGCGGCAGCCAGCCAGCCAGCCCACAAAAAGTTTTCAAATCCTTCACAGCGCCCAACAGTGCAGAGGCTATGCAGGCAGTACAGGCGGCACTGCTGGAAGTTTCAACGCATATTCAGAAAGTGTGTGCGGCGATTTACGCATATTTTTTTCCCGTTTGTTAAGGAACGCTACTACGTACGTCCCGGCCCATTCAATCCCCCGCTCTTAAGCTCACCTCTTGGTTTCTTTGTTATTGGCGCCAAATCGGCGTGCTGAGGATTCCACAACAAAACCGCCAAATTCAAAGCAGAAACCACATTCAAAGTTGAAAAACAAAAAAACTTCGGGCCGTCGGATTCGGATTCGGATCCCGTCATTTCGTTCAGCGTTCAGATTCTTCGGATTTTCGGTGTTTTTCCTACTTTCGGACCGCTTTTGGTTGTCGGTTCATATCGGGCGATTAATTGTCAAACTAGTCATTAGTAATTATATCTATTTCAGATGTTAGAGTGACAAAATAATTCAATAATGTAGTTCATAATTTCCAAGTTTATTACATAATTATTTGTAACATATTTTTAATTTTGAATTTTGGTATGTCACATATATGCTGACGTGCTCCTAAACTGTAACGAATCCGACCTATTGTTATTGTTTTTAAGATTTTACATATTTGTTAGCTGACTACTATTCCAAAGCCAAGCGTTAAATTATTAACGTTCAGCGTTACACTAGAGGACTTGTAAAAGTTAGTCAGGATGTCTCAAACACTAGGAAAGATATGTAGATCTGCTAAATACTTCATTGAGTTGCCGGGTGTTCGCTACCGTTTGAAGCAGCACTCAAAGGGGAAGGATCCGCGATATGCTCAGACCCTGGCACAGAAAGTAGCAGGTGAGAAATTAAGACATGATAAGAGTTTTGATGTTATAAAGGATTAAAAGGATGAAGGATGTGGTACAAGGGTGTAGTTGCAACGTTTAATTGTTAGTTGTTAATTGATTGAAAAACTAAATAATGTGATTACACATCATAGCCTAATTGTGAAATAGAGGAATTATTTGGGGAACCTTTGAGGCAGAGGATAAATTATAAGTTGATTGGAAACAATTGCACATGCCAGTGTTTTGTACAGTATTTGAATTTTCCTTTGGTTGATTGTTTTTAGAATGGAACTACAAAGATCAAACACTACACTATAAGGTGGACATCGGTGCCACAACAGATGCGAAGGATCGAAAAATTGAATTAAGCGAACGATTGAATCATCGCAGAGAAATTAAACAAAATTATGAATTGCAGAAGGCCGCTAAGGATAAGCGACGTAAGTTGGGCTTGACGTTTACTTTTTTGAGGATCGAGTGATCGATGAGATTGTCGTTGTAATTTGTTACTATTTGGCGAGTCAGACAGCTCCGTGTTCCCGTAATTCATAGTTTGGAAATGTATCTGTTGTTGTTTTCTTATATAGTACTTGTTTCTCTGGAGGAGATACAAAAGGATTGGGCAGCAACTGCTGGTCCTCGTCACATCAAATCTGCTGCTGAATATTATGGAGTGTACGAAGATCTCTTTGAGAGTGGGTATTTTCATCCTGTAACTCCGCTGGATATCAGCTATAAGTACTTTCTGGATGAAGACTTTACATCTCCTGTTTACTGGGGAAACACGTTGAAGCCGTACGAGGTTTGTGACTTAAATTTTTGGGTAATCTATAACTGAGGCACAGAAGGTTTTTTTGTGTGCGTGATTTCAACTTTGTGTTTAACAAACCTTGGTTTGCAGGCTGCTTCCGCTCCAAACGTACAGTATAGTGCGAATGAAAACGACCTGTATACTTTGGCATTAACGACACCTGATTGTCATCTAACCCAAGAAAAGGGTGAATATGTACACTGGCTTGTGTAAGTGCTAATTACTGAATTATTGAAATTTAAATAACAGTATTTTAGGCTCAGTATATTTGAAGTAATTAATGTACTGTTGACGCGAGTTAACATTGTGAGCCCATCTCAATAAACGGTGTTACAAATAATATAAACTTAACGCATTATCTCAGGTCACTTTGTTTACGACGGTAAAAGACTTCTATTAAATTTACGTTAGTAATTAGGTAGTCACTACTGGGATAAAATAACACTTGACATTTGAAAATTTCAGGGGAAATATTCCAGGCAGCCGTGTGTCGAGTGGTGAGGAGTTGTGCAATTATTTACAGCCGTTTCCACCCCGTGGAGTAGGATTTTGTCGATACGTATTTGTTTTGTACAAACAAGAAAAATCTATCGATTTTACCAAGCATAAAAGAAAATCACCGTGCAATAATTTAGCCGCCAGAACATTTTCTACCTTTGATTTTTATCGGGAACTTGAAGATGACATCACACCCGTTGGTCTTGCATTTTTTCAAGCAGATTGGGACCAAAGTTTAACAAGTTTCTTTCATAACGTGTTAGGTAAGAATTCCGTTTCCGAATATTTTATTTTATTCCATTATTAACTCAAAGTTGTGTGTAAGAATGAGAGCTAAACGTTTATTTTTTAATGCAGACATGCAAGAACCTTCCTTTGAATACGACTTTGAGGAGATTGTTTTGAAGCCGCAGAGTTGGTTTCCCAAGAGTCAACCATTTAATTTATACATGGACAAGTATAAGGACCGCAAACAGCTTCAGAAAGAACTATTGTTAGAAAAATTGAAGGAACGACATCCATTCAACCCGCCTCCAAAAACCCCTAAATATCCTCTTGCTTTCAATATTCCTAAGCTTCTACCAACGTGGTTAAAAGATGATATTCGACGGAAAAGAATGCGAGAAGGAAAGTGGAAATATATGTAGCAACATTGCGTTTTCCTTCCACCCATCTGTTTTGCAACAAACCAACAGCGCAGCGTTAAGATGAGATGAGTTTTATTACCAGTCAGATAAATTATTGTTCCACAGCAAGCATTTTCATTACGAATTTACGAGGCATGTAGTGTAAAAGTGCATTTCTTATTATAGTGTAATAAAAATTATTGTCTTATCTGTTGATATCTACATTATTACTTAATAATGTTGTTTCAATTCACCTTCCTATGTCATCATGATACAGACGCTGCTCCTCATGATAAGATTAGTACCATGGTTTTTTTTACTCTGATACCATATTCCACTTTCTTCACATGACCACATTATTAACTCTCACGGGCTAGTCGGCTAACTACCATCATCGGTATAGGTAAATGCAAAGCGGCCTAACTAGTAAAAGTCCATTCTCGACTAAAAGAAATCTGTAGTAAGTCTTCTAATTTCCTTAACTACAGTGTTGCCCAAGTCCATCCAAAAATCCTTTTTACTTCCTTGGGCCACAAAACATTTTAGGCTAGGTAATTATTGACTTGGAACATATTGCTTTTTATTACTGAAAAATGGACTTGAGCAACTGTGCATTTACATCGACGATGCACATACTAATTTTTCCATATTTCAAAAATACAACAAGTAATTTTGATTCTTAACTACTGGAATCTGGAATGAATGCATTTTACTACTACCTTTTTTAAAACAAAACAGGTACGTAGTAGCTAAGTTTTTATTAAACACCAAGCTCTCTGTAATCGATTATTACCATCTTCAGAGCTATCGTTATAATAAATGATGCGGTGTAATGATGATGTACATTATTATTGTAATTTATGAAAACATATTCCTACAAAGATTGTTTCTTAATCTTGTAAAAAATACCGTTGCAAAACTTCGCAAATGTCTAAGTGTGCATTCAACTCCTAATAAGCTCTGCGCTTGCATTGTAAAGCAGAGTACATTACATATAATTCGATGCAATCTGAAGGACATACTACTAGTACTACTAGTAGGTAAGTATATAAGTACACTCTACCAAAATCCATTTGGAACCCATCATTTATTCCAAAAAGCGAGTTCATTTCATCTATAACAATTAAAAACTCATCAGCATGGTGGGTTCGGGCTGTGACTTTCTAACATCACATACATGATAAGGTCCCCCGCTCTGAATCCCCATCCTTTCAATATATACCCGTCCCTGGAACCCATCATTATGATGCGTTATTAATCTTGTTGTTTTACCAATTTATAAATAATCTCTCGCTCTTTGTTTTAATCCCGAATTGTTCCTTCGGTAGAGTGTAGGTGGCAAGGTCCCTGGCCTTGCTAACGATAACGAATGCTTACAACTTAATAGGTTCTCTTGCATACTTTAAAAGCAAAAAGGAATAAGTAGTAGCGTAAACAACAAAATAATAAAATGTAAGAATTGAACTCTTATTTCATTTCAGATTTGAGATCCGTGGGAGTGTAGGCGTGCTCTACTATAGTTAAACATGCTACCAATGCAGACATTACAGACGCTTTTAATTTTAATTATAATTACTTGTAGATTAGATACTAAATAGTACGTAAACCTTTTTAGCAGCCTAATTATGTGGCTGCTCGTACAGATGCAGAAGGAACTCGTTAACCCTGACTCCAGAAGGATAGATAGGGATAGTGCTATAGCTTCTTGTGGAATAAAAAGACTGCAAAAAAAATAATGCTGGGAATGGGCAGTCGTATCGTACACCCCGCGCTCCTAGTCATTTGTCCATAGGTTCGTGTGGGCTCTTTCAATTTATTCGAAACTCTAGAAGAGTGAGGGCTTTGGGGTCCACGAAAGTAAAGGACGGCAGTACAGCATTAGCTGGAGAGCTGGAACTGTTTAAGGAAGGAGGTGGAGAGAGAGAGAGAGAGAGAGAGGAACGATAGACCTCAAAGTTTGCAAAAATGTACTTAGTTACTAAATTGAAGTCATAAATATAATTTGGATTCTAATTTGTTGTTTGTGCGACAGGCTACAGTTACCACAGTGTCTCCAGAATTGGATCCAGAATCTAAAAGTGGAAATGTAATACAAGCCATGATCACTCTGTTCACGGTACAAGTGTTGTTGTTGTTGGTGTTGTTGGGTCCTGAGATCCCAGATTCTCAATATTCTCATGGATGTGAGCATTATTATTCGGAGAAGTGCTGGGCTAATACTAATACCAACATACCTACCAGTACCATCACTTGTACAACATAGTTACCTATAAATCTTCCTGTCAGTCCCACTGCACTGACTGATAAGCTTTTAATTACTAATAAACGCGTGAAGTGAGACATTACAAATTCTTGGGAGAAGGAAGGAAATGTCAGAGCGGAAATTTGCACGTGTCCTTAATAAACCAGGGAGTGCTGCCCAAGCCCGAGATGAAGTTTCTAAAGCTGTGAGGAATAAAACTATCTACCAGGTACTTACATACTGTCATTAGATTTAATAAATTATCTACTTTGATTTTTGGCATTGGGAAGATGGAATAAATAAAAGCATATTCAACATTTGCAACTGCCATTAATTCATGTTTTTTTTATTACTGTCCTTTGGTTTTGGTTCACTTAGTCATTTCATTAGTTTTGTAATTCTGGCTACTTTTCCTTCTTGAACGGATAAGTAATTAAATTGCATATTTCCATGATTGACCAACAACCAGTGTAACGGTACATAGTACATAACTGCCGTCGAAAGCCATTAAATCTACAGCTCAATTTTAAGCATTTATGTCTAAGTAAGTAGGTATGACTAGTGACATTTCTTATGAATGCTCTTATCTATGATTTCGAAGGAATCGATCGTTAGTAGGTGATAAATTAATGCTGAGTGCAGAATTTGCTAAAGCTTTCATGTATCAATTTCAATTTTAACATTTTTATTCTAGTAATGATTAATTAACAGCTGACCACTTCTTAAAATAAATGAGTGCTGTCCATGCAATTCAGCAAAAAAGTTGATGTTCATGCAACTTATCTATTATTATGCATTTATGATTTGTCTGCGGTAAATGGACGTACTGGTGTTAAAGGTTACAAGCTAAATTTATTTTTCCCCTGAGATAGTTTAAGCAAGGATTAAATAATTACAAATTTAGGTTACGAGTGCGAGTGTATGAGTAATTATTTGTTGTTGTTTCAATTTAAGGTTCAAAGGTCAATATCGTAGGTTGCTGACTAGTGAGGTGTGTAGTGAGTTATCGTTATCAGTTGTGGTGTGTGCTTAATTATATTGCGTTTACATAGGTAGGTAGTTTAGTAGTTTCAGTTCATGATCATTGATAGTTGTTCGTTCGTGTACAAAAGGAGCCGAACTCTCACCTTTATAAAATATATGTATTTGAAATTCCCATGCAACCTTACATGTAATTCAATTTCAGGTGTGAAGGTCTGTCTCATGAGGAATTCAGTTGATGGGAAATAAAACGGGTTTATAATAATTGTTTATGGGATTGCTGGCGCGTAGACTTATAGATGGGTACCTACGTGATACAATTTGTGTGGATGTGACAGTATAAATTTAAAAAGTCATTTATTCATTTATTAAGACATTCTGTGGGAGGATATCAGTGATAAAATGACTTGTGATCTAAAAATAAATTTATTTTTGTATGTTCTCAGACTCAAATGAAGCTATTAATTTTTATGCCTTTGTACGTTTGTCCATGTGAGGAACAAAATGGGATTGTTAACTTGTCTTCAGCACATTTGACTGGGTAGTTTGATAATTTATAGATTAAGTACATACACTGATGCTAATAATGCAAGCTCAAATTCTTATGCATTATCATAAAGCGTAATCAAGCAGTTATAGGATCCTTTCGTTTACTAGTTAGTACTGTTTAAAAGTAAGTTGTTGATTGATGGTGGTTTGGTGGTAGCCACTGCGATGTTGTGGGAGTCTAATGGCAGAGACTAGAGAGCAAATTATGCTCCAGCAAACGTTTGTCTGCATACAATCTTAATGAATGAGAATGAGATACCTGGCCTGGCTCTGTTTGCGTAGGGCAGTGTCAAGTATCGTCGAATCGACTTGGACTTGTCCTTGGGGATAAAAACTCGTGTGATGAAATTACAGTGATGAGAGAGAAGAAGCTGGTGAAAACTTGAGACAGTTGAAGGTCTGCATAATTGTAGATAAATATACAAGTTGAGGCGTGTGTGTGGGCTATTTAGGCTCACAGATTTGCATCATTTCTTAAATAAGTAATTTCATAGATTTACTCAGTCACGTGTACAGAAACAGATAGTATTAAATCAGGTAAAATTATATGGCTTTGGCTTCTGGCTCTGACTACCATCTCCATACAGGGTGACATGCTATGTAATGCTAATTATGGCTAGTTCTTGCATGCATAAGTTATTGTGAAGAATTTTTTTATGCTTTCCTTTTTTAGTTTTTTTTGGCAGTCTGATTGCGTACTTATTTGTATTACGTAGGTAGTAGGTATGCACTTAACGAAGGTACCTACATATTTATTATACAGAAGCACCACCAATGAAATGAAGTTTGTTTTGGGAAGCTATGTGTGCTACTATTTATAGTATAGTGTTCAAGCATTTCCACTTCAAACAACTTTCAAAAGTGTAGGTATGCCTTATCCCGTATACATAGTATAGTGTACAAATCAGCGCTGATCTGATCTTTTAGTGCTAAACTGTACGGTATTGTGGTTGATAATTTTGCTTCTTCAGTTACATCAATTTAGAATTCTTCAATAGCCTATGCATGGAGCACCGTAATTAAAAATGAGATTTTAATGTTCAGGCTCAATATAAATTTTTCAGCTTGTGAAATATTACCGCATATTTTGGACTGAGTGTGGAGAACTTCTGATATCGATTCTATTTAGCTTGGGTATGTACTTAGCTTATAAAAACATGATAATATGATTGAACTGACTTGTGGGATTCGAGGGTGAGAGTTTAGGGCGATGAAAGACTTTTGGCTAGTCGTCTAAATATTTAGTAACTGGTATATTTTTAGGATTTTATTACAGTTATTTAAATTCAACCACATCCTATGTATACCTATGTATAATGAGTGTTTCCAGCTAAAACGAAATTCTAGAGCAAAAAGAAAAAAAACGTCCTGTAAATAATTTGAAGTACCTAAGCATGAAAATATGAAGGTATATTTATATTGGTTCAGAGCTACTGATCTTCAGAACCTGTAGACCTAAAAGATATCCACAGCAAATTATTAACATGATCTTGGTTAATATTTCTTGTAATTTTATTTTCATTGGCAGTGAGTGTAATGACGGCTAACAACTATCAGAACAAAGGGGGCCGTAAATACAGGATATATCACACTTTTGATGATTGTCAAATTAAAATTATTACTAAGGAGATGATAGTGAATATAACTGGTAGTGATGCATAGATGTAATTATAATATTAAAATTATAGTGTAATATAGTACACGACTCAGAAATGGTCTTAGAGACAATGGCAGCATCAGCCAATTAATGTGTAGGTACATCATATCAAACTTTTACGCGAGGTGTATGGACACCGAAAAGTGATAAGATACAGTCAGCCTTACAAGATAAATATGTTGAACAACACCCCTCATTTAATATGCAAGCATGTTTGAGGTTACCAGTTGCAACCCTTTCTTTCATTTGTTTCTTATTTCTTTCCAACTAGTTAAATGTTTAAGCTCATTTCCTTTAGATGAACTCATTCAATACAAAAGGTGTAACTTTGAAGTGGTTTCACTTCTTCACAACGGACACTTGAGTATTTCAGGTGACCGGCAGATTTTAAAGGGCTGAGACGGACTAGTCCAACCGCTTAATGATGCCTGACATTGATATATAGGTACACGTCGTATGGTTTATTGGTTATTCTTTATTCTTTATTGTTTGTTAGGGTCGGTCAAAAACATTCCCTAAGGCTTCCTTTCCGGTTTGCACTTGACGTATTAGTATCGGCTTAGAATCGATCTTCCATTGAGTTTTACTTGTAGCCCTTTATGCTCAGAAATGATTGCTGAATGCTGACGTACCTAGGTATTTTTAATGTTGTATGAGTTTTTTCTATCCACAGCTGTAACGGTGACTTTACCTTCGTATGGTTACGCTGAGCAGCTGTTTACTTTGAAATCATGTCTAAAATTTTAATTAATCATGCTTCCATTTCCAAATTTTCAAACAGTAATTTTCGATTAGCAGCATCTTGTTGTTCAACAATTTGTGTATACACACCATGTTTATAAAATTACTGATTGCTGAAATGTTTTTAAAACAATGGTAGACAGCAGCGCATCTGGCAGCTTTTGCTTTGTATTATGTTGCTTATTCTTACAGTGTTAAATAATTTAATGGAAAATTTTGAAACATGCTGAACTTTTGAAAGTTACGAGAAGTTTAGCCAGTTTCTATTATGAGTACAAACTAGAATCTTCAGTGCAGAATATAAAATGATGTTCTTTATATAAGCATACGATTAATAGGATTGAACAGGATGGTCGAGAGTGTAAACACAAAAACTTCTTTTTCCAATGATTCGGAGATCAATGTTTGTGTTGATCTTAATATGTCAGTGTAGCATTCAGGGATGTTATGTGACAGTTTGACCGTTTCGATGAACAACAATAAAATTATGTGAAAAGCTTGTGGTGTCATCTGTCACCACGTTGTTATTATCGATTATTATTCACACGCGATTGAAGTCTTGGTGGTTTTTCTTGATCTGTCAGTTTTCCTTTTCTCATCAAAACAACTCATCATAAGAAAACAATTGCTTGTGAAATTCAAGTACACCTTTTCACGTTAATTAGTTTCATGTGTGTTGTGATGCCCATTGCCATGAGTGAAGACAGTTCATATGAAAGATAATTGCTAGATTCATGAGGGTTGGAATTAAAGTTTTGACTTTCATAGAAGGAAATTAAGTAGCATCTGTAAAGGTACATAAAGAGGCCCCAGCTGCTGATGAACAAAGCAGAGGCGGCAGTGCCTACTTAAAACTTTTACTTGATTACATGATTGAAAGGTATGCGTAGTCAGTGTAGTTAAGAATCCTTCATTATAGTTGATGATAGATCTTTAATTTTTTCCCGTCAAAATCTCACAAATGTAGACGTTGAGTACGAAAGGGTAGAGGATTGTTACTAATAAGTTTGTTACACCGCCAGTCGCTAGTCGCTTCATCTGATGCTCTGATGACACGGTAGGAGACTAAGGAGACAGAACGGTGTCAGATTTGTCGATGCAGATGCAGACAGGGCTACGTATTGTAAGTATTCTTTCGTTTAAAAAAGATTTCGAAGTTGCTGAGCTCTTCCTGCACTTCATTGAAGTAGGTAGGTCAATACTGAAATAAAAGTTTTGTAAATTAAACTGTATTAAAAAAATAAAGGCAGTACGAATGCATTGCTTCTACTATTGTTAACTACGCTACGAATCAAACTCATTGTCAGCTTAAGAATTAAAAGTCATTTGAAATTTTAAAGCAGCTAAATAGTTACATGAATTAGACAGTATGCAGTCAAACTGCTGTCTGCTGTGGTAGCCGTCGATATGGACAGGATGATCACTTACCACGTAGGTACATAGTGTTTTTATGGATCCTTTAAATGCCTGCGTAATTAGGAAGCTGTGATTGGAAGCACATAAGTAATAATTTGCTTACCAAGAAAATTGATTTTTGTTGATTGATAACAGAAACAGAGCATACAATGAGGGTTGTAGACCTTGCTCATTGCTCGTTGGAAAGCTGACTGCTACTGCCTTGTTGCTAGACAAGTAGTACTGGTTAATCCTTTATTACATGTGTAAGTATGTATCTTACAAAGATGAGATTAATTTTTAAACATTTTCTCTCTCGCTGTTCAGTATCTATACGATACCTCAATCAGTTTTCGTGTGGAAGTTGGAGCTACGTTAATTTGATATCGATGCTGCTCAGTGCTTTACTACCTGTAAAAGTTTCATTAATTTTTATTTTAGTTCGTATGACAGACGAGAAACAGGTAGGGAACTAAAGTATTAAAAAAAATGCATTGGTTCCTGCCAACCAGTGTATTTGTAGACAGTTAGGTATGGTATAACTATAAAAACAAATTGGCAAGAATGCTATTATTTTACGTATATGGCATTATGATTACACACACAATAATTTTTATGGTACACAGAATTTTAAAAAAACAACAAATTCCTTTCGGTTTCAGTATATGGTAAAAGTGAGTTTACTATGGCATCAACGACAGAACGTTCTGTTGTTTGTAGGCGGATCAATGAAATTGTGTTCAAGCGGTTATGTATACCATTACTGAACGGCTGTTTGTTTGTATGTACGTTACTATAGCTCATGATAATATTGTCGATTGATTTTGCAAAATGGGTACAAGGCGAATTTGATTTCCCGAATAGCTTTACACGTGCACGAATCGTAAGTTTGTATTAGTAGGTATACCTATGTACAGTGGCATGGCAATACAATTCTGGACCAAATTGAACTTTTTAGCTAATATACCTAAGGTACATATAATTATTATAAGATACCTACTTAGTGTCTGAATTCTGTATATCAATGGAATTGATAGTGCGGTTACTTACAGGGATGCTGTATTATCTACACTTAGTTATTTCAATCTTATTTCCTTTTGAAAGTTGTGAACCAAATCGAAAATGGAAACTAACTTTTCAAACCATTATTAAATTACTAGTACAATGTGTGGCAAGAATGACGCTAAAGGAAACCAACGGAACTTGACTGATTTGAAACGTCGAGCTGTCAAAATAAGTGGTGCACCCATAGACTGCATATGTATGCATGGTCAAAGAATTAAATATTAAATGCGCTGTACCTAAGATGCAACTGGAATTGAAAATGATTTTCTTGATTGCATGTTGTCGCCATTCAGATTATGTTATTATTTTAATTATATTGTTTTTGTGCATTAGGTTTTGAATTTTTGTTGTTGGTGGAAGAAAACCGGTAGAGTTTTTAGTTTCACCCTAAAAAGAAAGTAATGAATTGCAGGCAAATGTGTGTGTACTGCTTGCTATTGATTACTTCACTTTAATCTTTGAAGGACTTGGGGTAGTGATGACTATAGACGTCGACTGATTGAATATGGTGTCCAAGTTTGTTCTCAATAGGGATGTGGATTATTGTGGATGCGCTGAAGCTGAAGCCTTGCATGTTTACGTGCTTCTATTTGACGAGTATCTATAATCGATGTCATTACTATTCATGAATCTCTCGACTATGATTGCATTCTGCAATATGTTATTTGGGTGTATAAAGCGTATAAAGGTATACGCGAATGAATGGTAAATACATTGTAGATCGTAGAATATGAAATTTGTTGTAATTTACGATCTACTGCAGACTTAATGCGGTCAACTAATAAAAAAGAAGATTATCAAGTAAAAAACTGTGTAGTTTTTTTCTTACACAGGTTGTATGAAACATAAGTACAAGTTTTTAGTATAGTCATGATCTCTGCCGGCTGTTCTGTACCTGCAAGTGGAACTGGAATTTAGGAAGCCTAGGAAGTTTCAACTTGCGTTGTAAGTTCAAAGTTTCTCAGGTGCATTTGTTTGGAAGTTTGGATTGGATTACAACTTTATGATGTGTGTTGTTCTTTCGTTGTTTCCCAGAAGTCCTAAGAGAACTCTGAACTCGTGCTCTAGTAGTTCCCAGTTTGTGGAGTCTAGGAAAAAGTAATAAATATTAACATGGAAAATTTAATGATTACTACTTGAGTTTGTTTCGTTGGGTAGGAGAAATGAATTGCATATTAATTAATTTCATAAACAATAATGCGAATAATTGTTTGTAGCTGCGGCTTGATGAGACACTGACTTCACTGGCCACTGCACTGAGTGAGTAGGCCAATTTATTCGAAAGGTAGAAAAGGATTGGCTTTGAATTAAAAAAAAATTGACTTCGGTATGGGTTGTTACACATAAGAAACTGTTGAAGTTGTTGTTAGTGTTTGTTAAGTTTGTTTGCACCTCATGTTGTTGTTATTTGTTATCATCAGTTATTGGATTTGAATTTTGGATTGTTTGTGTGGCGATATGTTTAAAATGATTGTGGGTTGAAGCTCACAATCCTGCTTTTTATTAGGTTGAATGTTTGATTTGCAATTTACAGTCCTAGCCTAAAGTAGTTGTGCATATTATTGATGCTGCTATTTTGATAAGGTTCAAGCTCCAAGAGCAGTTGGTGAGTGTGCAATTGCACTGGTTGAACATGTCAGATGGATTCGCTGGCTCGTTACACGAATCGCATATAGGTAGTACATTTCTTCGTCGTCTTTTCTCGTATTGTGATGGATGTATTTCAAATTTCAAAGAAGGGATGCAAGGTTTATTATCTAATTTGTATTCAAATAATGAAGATTATTATTGTCACATGAAAAACGTGTTTCACTCCTTTTGTCTATGCTGTACCATACCTACCTAGGTACTTATGTTGTCAGGGAAGGAGGGGGATAAGTAGCCCTATCAAACTAGTTCAAGCTCAATGGTACCAACGGACAATACATAATAATCTCTTGTAGTTAATTTCGTTAGCATTTCACTACCAGAATCATTTTAGGGAGAGGGTATCCAATTAATTGTATGGTTTGGCGATACTAGTGCGCTTGTCTAAATCCAATGCACGACTTGTTAATTGAATATGTTTTGATGTTTTGAATAATTTACGGATCTGGTCCTTGTGTATCCCCTGACTTAGATTAGCGTAGAGGTATATGACTTTTTGTTTGTATTGATACTATCTATATGGTAGTTACATTCAAATAAAACGTTGTTCACCACATTTATGTAGGTAACTACCTACCTACCTATATTTAGTGTGAACTGGGGGAACGCTTAGGATTTACGACCATAGTCAAGATTTGAGGAGCTCAACAAATCCCAAAGGCAGTGCTTTACGCCAGTGTACTGTTCTTGATTGGAGTGCAGATTTTGCAAGTCAGTGGTATTTTTAAACTTCCTTACCTTTATAGAGTAGGCACCTACTTACCTATGTTTCTTAATCCCAGTTAGCTGTCCTACGAAGTTTGACGGGTAGTGCTGTATGACGCCGCTTGGGAATTTTGAACGTACAATTATTACATCCACATACACTCGATCTGCAGAAAAAAGGAGTGCTTTCTTCATAACTGGATCACTTTAAGATTTTTAGGGCTAGCGTAGTGTATGTAAACGTGATGTGCATTTAGTACATTTAGGACTCACAATCAGACTTGAATTCCATCATCCTCGTAATTGTTATGATGAACTCACCATCCTAAAAAATGGAAAATAAATTTTGTACGGAGCTCAGAATGTATTTATTTAGATTGAGCTTAATGCAGGTGGACCAGTAACGTGACCCAAGGAAGTCAGTCAATATGTTTGTGTACCCACTTGCATGTACCTACGTACATATGCATTACTTCGATACATGCAAAAGTAGTCCATTTATTTGGTAGCCCACGTATTAATTTTGTCCTATATATATGTGCTACAACTACAACAATTATGTAGTTGGCTATTGACTCTATTGTTAAACATGCATTGATTTTTGGATCTAGAAGTATTCTAATAAGGATTTTTACACCTGTGGATGACCATATTTCTCCTGTTTGCGTTAGAGTAGCTATCAAATAGAAATAGTCAACTGATTTGCATTAATGTTTTTGTTCTGTCCACATAATTTGAATTATTGCTCTTTGTAATAATACTATTTATCTCATCCGTGCTTGAAGTTTGAAGTTTCTTGCACACCTACTTGCTAACCATTATTCCGTTTGATTGTTCACTCATTTTTCCATAAGAGTTCATGACAGAAAGATTATGATCAATGGTTTCTTGACTCTGATAGCAGAGAAACCGGCGCGGAGTGCGTACGAAAAAGGACGGTCAGTAAAGGAAAATGTAAACACACACTACTCAACACTATGCATGTAGAATAGGCGCTTTACATCCTTACTGTTTTTTCTTTGGTTTTGGACTGTAGTCTCATTTAATTTATGTGATATCCGATACTGTCCACATAAAATTCTGCCCACTCTCAGTGTAATGTATGTATATTCTGTCATGATCATGAGTTTAAAAAGCGAGGTCTGAAATCATTGTTTTGTATTAATTTGTAAAATATAATAAATAATTACTACATGCATTGTCCTGTACTATTGACATTTCTCTATTCTGTATTGCATCTGTCTTGTGCATGCACACAATTGAGCTGCACGTTAGATTTCCAGTTGCTTGACTAGTTGTGAGAAAAAGCATTCATTCTTCCGGAGCTCAGAAAAAATGGAAGCTATCATTCGTGACTTTTACTCACTAAACAAAAAGAGCATCCGTTTTTTTTGCTTGTGTAACCACCATAAATTTTTCATTTCTTCGTAACATTTTTGAACATTATTTTAGTGTTCGTTCTATTTTCCTTTTTATATGATTTGAGGGTAAAAATTGTGTATCAAATTTACAAGAGTTCCTCCGCTCCTCTCGAAGATTTTTTTTTTGAATATAGCAACAGCTACTTTCTTACATTCTGGTAAAGCGTAAGCGTAATATTATCCGTTTATTCTGGTTTTATAACCTGAAATATTAACAACTCACGCGATGCTCCAAAAATGCCACCTCCAAAAGCTGACTCTTTAGCTATGGTACGTGCATGCTATAGTCGTGTTCTTGTAGTGATAATAGTCTTTCATTGTCTGGTCACATTCGTATGGTGAGATGCCGAAGTGACAGGGAAAGCTTGAATTTAAAATTTAGAATTAAGATCTGCTGATGGAAGAAGCTCAACTTGGTATACGCTGCTGTTCATGGCGTTTTTAAGTGCCTCCTTACTTAAATGAGGCAATTAAATTCATTACAGCAGTCTTTTATTTTACGGTTACGGTTAGTCTACCATTAAGCAGGAGTGTGAGTCGACAAAAAATGGTTTCTTGGAGTAGGCTATTTACGTATTTTGGGTTGTATTGAGCCCATAGTTAATAGTTAGTCTGCAAGGTTTCACTAATACCACGTTAACCATCACTTTCGTCAACGCACGTATTGTAAATTATAATTTTTGTGGTAGTAGCTATTGGTATTGTTATTAGAATTTAATTAGTTATACGAGAACGTTTCGTAATTAGTCTTGTCTGTGAAGCAATCGAATCTCGTGTGACGTTTTATGACTTTTCGACAGCGGAAGACGAAGATGGTGTAGGTATCTCCTTTCTGAAGATTGAGCTGCTGCATGGGTGTCAGTGTCAGAGCACTATCAGTTTTATCTTCGTGGAATAGAATTGAAATTGCGCTTGTCTAATAGCTTGTGTACACGATAATAGAAATGTAATCACTGCGTTTTTATTTTCCATTCAATTATCCTTTATAATTACGTACTACTCTGCTCTTATTCGGTTGAGTTTGGTTTTCAAATGTGGGAGTGGTAATGATGACAGTCCAAAATGTGTACACAACAGGTATGTACATACTATGTAGGCAGTAAGATTATAGCATGCATAGGTATCCACAGTCGTTTACAAACTCTTAATATATAAGTGATAGTGGCAGCTGTGATCTCAAGACAAGAGTGGCTCAAGTATGTATGTATTAAGGTATTGTAATTAATGCGTTTGGTTTTGTTCTGTCGTTAGGCTTGAAGTTGGTATGATAGATCGATGTCTTCGCGCGAATTAGAGGTGTTTTCATGTCCTTTTATTTGACAGACGATTTTTTACTTACTCTTCTATCCGTCTTAAGCTAATCTTCCTATACGTGGAAGGGTGTAATAATATGTTGTACACTTGACCGTTTTGGTTGCTCAGTTCTGGCTGTACACATATATACTACATACATACTACCTACATAAATATGATTCTTGTATTTCGAAAAATGTTGTACTACGCGTAATTATTTTATGTGATTAGGTATTTATTATTCTAAATTGTTTCAAATTCCAACGCATCCTTTGGACAAGTATGTGAGGGTGTAGTAGTGTAGCTAAATGGCTATGAAAATATCTGTGTCGTTGGAACAAATCCTTGAGACTATCTTGAGGATGTATATTTTATTCAGTTAGTGCTTTTGATCACTTACGCGATGCACAACAAAGTAGCTCTTCGTCGTTATTAGCGAGTAAGTAAAGTGGTAGGAAGAGCGATTAGGGAAGGTAAAATGTAAAAACTGAAATATAGCACTTGAGAGTAGGAGTAAGAGCATATTATTTATTGTGGTAATCCAGCAATGCAAATAAATTGGGAGCGAATTCAAATGCTGAGTGAAGAGAAAAGGAAATATTTTTCCATTTACTTCTTTGTCATCATTGGTTGAAGGTAATAATGTAATAATGTACAAGTCACGCTTTCAGGATTTTCATTTAGAAACTATAGTTGTTACTATAGTATAATCACGTCACACATTCATGGGCTTTTTTAAATCTCGTACTCGTAGACATGTTCTCCTCTTTGCGTACAATCAATTTTGCATACTTACACTGTAATTGTTCCTATTCCATGATATGCTGCGACGCTGCGTGCTTACATTCAGAGTGGAAGCACATTTCGTTTGACCCCTCGGGTAAATTTGATTCTTAACTGAATATTAGAGGAGGAAATGCGACTCCTCAGTTGGTGCCGAGGCTACGTCCGTCCTTCTTTTTCACATTGACTTCATATTGCATCGTCATATTGGGATTTTGCTACAGGCAGGCTGGTGTTCTTAGAAACTTGGAATTGGAATTCTGCACAGTAGATGATGATATTGTTATTGAGATTAGGATAATAACCGCAGTCATAATGTAATGTAATATGTTCTAATCAGTAAATCAGTTCAAAATATTTACGGGATTGCGATTGTAATAGTTTCCTTGTAATAAGAAAGAAATGAATCTTTGGAGATTCATTCAATTTATTCAGGTCTAGATTCTAGTTAGATAGAAATTTTGCTTGTCTCTTTATATGTGTGCTTCATTCTTCGGATCTACTTGAGAAATGAGTTTTTGCATGTTTACAATTTGCGATTTTCACACAATAGAGCTGCAACAAGTATTAAGCCTACTTAATTGTATTCTTTTCTCACACTCTCGTGTCTTAACAAGTTAATGTTAAGTGTGTACGTACGAAAGAGCGTCGTACAATTGAAAAATAGTTGTAGTCAGGGCGAAAAAACATCTTGTGATTGTGATAGTTGTACATTATGTTATCACAAATTATTGTGCGTAATTGTTGTTGAGTACAATACAATGCGGTTCTACCTACGTTAGCACAGCAGGTGAAACTTGAAGATTGTCATTATTGTAAATATAACTTATAGTGACTTACCTATTTAACTATAACTTTGAATTGGTATGTAGGTAGGTAGTTTCGTGTACGCTTTCGGTAGGTCACAAGTACGCTTACAAGATGCGTTAATGATTAGCGCTGAAATGACATTTGAAATTACATCTGTAGAGTGCAGTGGGGTCCTGTAGGGCAAAGCTAACCTGGTGAAAATCCTGCCAGTCCTGTTTCGTCTGTGTCCAATATTATTATTGGGTAGAATACTATGGACAGGGTAAAAGCCAATCCAAAAATCCACCTTTAAAATTTTTGATCCGTGTGTCTTAACATGTGGTTACGTTTTGAGGTCTTTTAACGTTATTTATAATTTCCTATGGAAATCCAATGGAATAAAGTGTGAACCGTAAAGCATGTTATTGGGGCTTGGAACAATTTTTTATCTATATTGCATGTGAGTAAATGAAGATTTGTTTGACAGAGCAATGTCTCGATTAGCTTCAGTCAGTAATTATATACCAGTCTAGCGCAATGTCAGCTGTAAAATTGTCACACAGGGGCATCAGTCAGTGAATGAGGAGTGAGTTGAGTTATCACTGGAATGCTGGGCTACCCATTAGTATGCTGATAGTGTGTGGTTGGCGTTCCTGATTCCTGTTACACTGCTACTAAAGACAACAGCTCAGGTGTGTTTATCTATGGAAATGTATGCCTTAATCTTAATGGTTTGATGTCTGCATCTTCCTTTCAATAGTAACTTTAAATCTCACTATTTGTTCCATTAGCGTTCACTTCAATCCCGGTTTAGCAGGATGTCAATATTTTCTGCAGTAAACATGGGCCGCTTTCACTAAAATGCATATTTATAGATTATTTCTCCGTGTATGTTCTTTATTTGATGTAAATGGTAAGGTAAATTGAAAGTATGGGATGGGGAAGAAGTAATGCATCTGTCAAATGCTGCATTGCGTGATGAGAGACAGTTTAATTTGTCGACCGACGGCCTTAACGTATCTGGTTAGACGAAGGAGTGAAGGAGATAATGTTTAGAGATTGATAAAGTTAAATGTTTAAGCGACCACTTGAAGATCTGAGAAAATGAGACCTGACATGCAATTCGTGTTCAGTATACATAGTTTTTTTTTGTTTCATTTTTTGACAGCTCTTCTTGAATGAAATCCAAGTATCTATCGTATCCGCTCGGTCATTTTTCACGCTATTATAGTTGTAAGTTTAAAATTGATCATCATACACATCATTTTTTTTAATCTTGTGTACAAGTTTATGCAAGTGTTGTGTTTGGACTTCACCATTTTATGCGTATACCTATATATCTATTTATTAATGTGGTTTCGTGTGATACTGGTTCCTTGTTTGTACATGTCTTACCTCTTGCAAAAGCAAGATGCTGAAATATTGTGTATTATGAACGGAGGGCTAATTGTAATATCAGGCAGATATGTAGGTAGGTACGACGATTTAGCTCATGATTCATGAAAGTGTTCGGGCTGGCCTAGCACGGAAAGAAGTGGCCAAGGAAGGAAATGTATGTATGATAGATTGGAAGCGTAAACTCTGTTTGCTAGTTGGTCAGTGGAAGAATATATAATTAGGATAAGGTAAGAGAAACGAGTAACAATAATTATTCCTTTACCTGTTTTACTTTTTAAGTTTGTACTGTGTACGGTATGTGTACACCTAGGTACCTACCTACGTATATGCGTGCGCTGTACATATATCACTGTACATACGTGTACTATGTATTTTATCAAAGTCATTAAACTATGGGAAATATAGATGTTCAGCATGAGCCGAGAACTACGCATAAAATGTTTAAAAAAGGTGTGTTTTGAATTGCAGGGAACACGTTACCCTATATAATTACTTCAAGCTTTGGTCGTTAATTCACATGATACTACTAAATTCAGTTACAACTAAATTCATATAGTCCACTTTTTCCATTTAAGTATGTACTTTTATGTAAACATACTCAGTAAGCAGCTGACAGGTGGAATCCGTAATTCAAATAGATAGGTAGGTACCTAGGTATATTGATTACACGAGAAAACGTTACAATTTTATAGACAAAATATCAAAAATTCTATGTTTTTAAAGTTTAAACGCTTTTTCAAATCACGCAAACACTAATTCTTTGAAACGATTTATAGCATGTGTCCCAATTCCGCGTTTCCATTTTCAAAATTCCGGTTTTCACTTCTCAGTGCAGTGTAGCTGTGTAAACTTGAAATAAAATGGTTACTGCAGAAGGTATTAAAATTTTGAAGCAGATTATCTATCTGATGTTCAGTCGTTCAGTGTATATCTACGAGAAGTTTATTGCATTTTTAATAAAATAGTGTAATACCTACCTATGTAATTAAAATACCTTTCGTTATCTGTAGGAGGTTTGTTGGTTTCTGTCTTTTGTGGACATTTTTATATTATTATTATTGGCAACCTACACTCCCTTGTGGGCATGACGCACTGCGGGAGGGTTACATTTTTACATCGCCAGAAATAAGTTGGAACGGAAATAATTTATTTGATTGCTTTTTCTTTTGAAGGGAAAGGCTAATCTCGTAGGTTTCTGAACATGGCGGACTCCTGTCCTGTATAATAATGTTGTCTGACATTTTTCATTTTTTTGGCAATGGTACTTTTGTTGTGCTAAATACTAAAGATTCCTAGAGACTAAAGAACCCTGTGGTTAGTAAGATACAATAGCGGAATGGATCTTGTATTCGATGAAAAACAAAATATAGGATTCTAGTGCTACTGAAGAAAATTTTCAAAAAAATATGGGCATTCATTTGGATCGATATTATTGCTTGCCAAAGTAGTAATAAGTCAGAAATAAGTACATAGTAACCAAAAACAAGCAGTTAGTTGTTCCCTTTTATTTTTCGACGATTCACGCGGCACAATGAGGAAACGACCAGTCATTATAAGATTATTAGTTACTCCGAATCAAAATATTTCTATTTTTGACTTATTTCGTAATGCATACCAGACAGTGAAAGTACATAACCAGATGTCATTGCAACATAAACGAGCATTTTATTATACCCTTGGCATCACAGTATCACTAATCACTGTACAGATTTTACAATATAAGCATACATTAACGAATGTAATATGTACTGACAGTGCTGGCGTGGATTATGGTAAATCAAAAAATTCTTATGATCAGAAATAGAATAGGCGTATTACATTCTACTTAAATATATATCTTTCTACTTTTCGGATGAATACTCCAATTTATGTCAAATATGTGAAAATATTAAAGCGCTAATTGAGTTACTTATTATTACTAGGAACCTGTACTAAATATTTAAATAAAGAATCAACTTTTTTATCAAATTCGAAATAATTAAGTAAGGTGAAATTTAAACCGTTAGAATGTACCTGTTGGTAGGTATGTATATGCGAGTACCATCAGATTCAGGAGAATGTCTAACAATAAAATTCCACCTTAGGATTTCCTCTTCTAAAAAAACCAAGTAACGGTTTTTTGCGATTGTTAAAGTTAAACACGAACGAAGTAGAGTGCAAACATTACTTCCATTATTATGTATAATTTGTCTCTTAAAATTGACAGCAATTTTCCAGCTTTTAAGAAATTCTTTTGCGAGGCAAAGATAAGAAAATAGCGCAGAAATTATGTTAAAAGTTCAGACTGCAAGCTCTTCTTCCAATTTTTACTCATACGAGTATCATATGCAACTATGTACCTATGTACTTATGTATGCACAGGCTCATTTTATAGGTCTTGTATTTTTTACTTTTCGGACGCCTTAAACGGTATTGACTGTCATGAGGTTGAAACCCACGATTAATTGTTTTACGTTCTATTAACTGCTGTCTTAGCTGATATTTACTAGCTTTTCATGCGTTCATCCAAATTTGAATGTGTTTATTATGCACTTCCACAGTGTCTGCACATGCTATGTATACCAGTAGACGCAAGGGTTCATTAGGGACGACGTGGTATTTTTATTTTTGGTGTAAGTCACTTGCTTATGAATTATTGATTGTTCCACTGATGCATGCAGTATTTAAATTGTCGTGTTAAAGTAATGTTCTTTGTCGTGTTGACGTTGTGTTAGCTTAAATTTGTGTGACAGACGTTGGAAATTACCTACCAGTTTGAAATATGGAGCGGGTAGCAATACACTTATTGACTTACTAATCATGGTAGGTACATTGTAAGATATGCATAGTTTAAATCTTATACCTACTTGTGTTTCCGTAAGAATAATGCTTTAACTTGACAGCGGTCAGCTGTGTATAAGTTGTTAAATTGCCACTGTTTCGTGGATACACGATACACGACATAAACGGATGCATGCAAGGTTAGTAGTTAGGATGCTGCAGCTTTAAACATCTTGTTGTACTGGGTTCAACTTGTTTTTTTTATAATTTTGTCGTGATAAACAGTCATGTTACGCCAGCCAAAATATCAAATATCGTGTTGTATGTGTTACTCACCATGTTTAGAGGCTTAACAAATGAGCATGCTTTTTTCATTTACTGCTAATGTGCCGGTTTGTTTTCTACTCTTTATACTATATTCAGATCAATCATTCATGATAAAATAGCAAATTGCTACCTAATTGTGTACACTGCAGGCGGGTCTAATATTCTGTAAGTACCTACCTAAAGTGGTCGCATACCTACTTTACTTACATGTAGATGTGCACTACTTTTAAAGTGATATATACATACGTGGTACATATGTACATAGATACGATTACACTTGTGATGCATCACCTGTGAAGGGAATAGTTATCCCAGGATTCAAGATGCTTTGGAAAATCTTCTGTTGGCTCAAGGTGATGACGAGATTAGTGGAGTTCAGTCAACAAGCTCGTCAAACTTGTCAGATGAGGAGAAGATGGATTAGAAACTGAAATGACATGTGTACGATAGAAATTATGGCTGTAAACTTAAGCCGTTCCGATTGCTAGAAATCATTTGGCAGAGTAAATGATGTTTGGTAAAAGGTTGATCGATTACAGGGATATGAGGGAGAAGATGGAAAGTCGATAGCAAATGTAATCACTGTGCATATACCTACGACTATATTTTGTTTATTTGGTCAGCTATCATTTAGTTGAGATAGATAATTGCAAATAATCCTATTGTTTTTGGTCTTTCTTTTTCCAATGTTTTTGTTCGTAGTTTCTAATAGGTTTGATGGCTGGTGTCAGGTAATGTGCCTCATGGCCTCTCAGTCCCTTTGTTTATCCTAGACCAAATATGCTGATTTATTTGCAATAATTATATCATGAATTCAAATCATTTTTTTGACGAACTGCTGTCGCTTCGAGCAGGATTTTAGGACTGTAATAGGAAAAGTACTAGGGCTTTACAGAGAAACAAGTCCATATGTCGAAATATTCTTGGCTTACTTTTTGTTACGTATATATGGTGATGTTGATATGTTCTGCGTAGGTAGGATTATGTGCTGTATGAAAACTTGAAAGTGCATTTTTAAAGGTAGGGTTCACTGAAGTATAATGCAATTATCTACTTGCATTGTACAGTGTATTCCAACGAACGGTATACTACAGTTTTTAAAATTTTCTGAATTTGTTTTCAATTTTTAAAAAATACATAATGAGCTCATTTTAATATGTAAATACAATTGTTTAGTCGTATTAATTCAAGAAAAACAGGTACCCGCTTTAATGCCTCGATGATTTTTGGGGGTTTGGCCACAAGTTTTGCAAAGTTCCTAATTTATATACATAATTCTTTTTCTAACAAATTCTCCATTATATTTTTTTTAAATCATTACTCTAATCAATAGTGGTTGTTCCAGTCCCAAAGTTGTTAGGATCCAAACTAGTACCGTATTTCTCCGAATAATTCCCGGGGCTCAAACAGTTTCCGGGTCTCAAATAGTTTCCGGGGTTTAGGCGC
>JAQFZC010001695.1:0-27630 GCA_034695205.1 Dicyrtoma fusca | reverse complement strand
CAGGAATTAGCAGAGAAACTTCGAGGCTGGGTTCGAGACAATCAGCATTTAATCGAGTCACATTCCCATTTAAATTCTCATACACAGTCAGCGTCGAATTTAGATGATTCAGAGTTTGGAAATGATCGGGACGAATACGATGATGATTCGTTTATCCCATTTGACGAAAATGATTCAGATGACGAGAGTTTGACAGCCACTCCTAAATCAAAACCTATTTAAAACGCATTGTATTTATTTTGTTTAAATGCTATCACTTTCGGATTGACCTTCATCCTTGAACTTGGTCGTGAGTGCTAAAATTATTCACGGATTTTATAAGGCAAACTACCAACTAACCTTGTATTGTAATTATTTCTATTATTTGCGTATTTATGTACTAATTCTAAGTTGTATTCAAAGTGCAATCTAAAGTATCCATTCTATCCATAGCAGATTATTATATTAATTAACAAAATTGAAATGACAAGTGAATATTTTCATGCATTATTAGTAATTTAAGAGCTCTAGCTTTTTATAATTAATTTGATACAGTTTCTACTTGTTTCTTTTCTACTGCAATCGCCACATTCTATAATTTGTAATTGTAAATTAATTAGTTACTACATTGAACTATTGCTCAAAATTTGAATGTAATCGAATGGAACTGTTATAGCTGTATTTCCCAGAGCTTGCAAATAAAGTTGTATGTACCTTCTAGTAACTGCACGCTTCGTAATTATTGTTTTTAATCATGTTTACCTTTATTTATTATGTATTTACTACTATTATTACCACAACAATCTTCCTTCATAAATTCATAACTTAACGCTTTTTTTTATTCGGTTTTGCTCAGAGAGAATACAAAAGCAATGTATTATTTATAGGGAATACTGTTAATTTTAACTTCAACGAAGCAAAGCCAACATTTAAGCAAATTATAATTTATTATAATGCATAATTTTGTTTTTGATTCAGTCGCTTCTTGTAAACTTGGAAGGAAATGTACGTCGGTAGTTTATTCTACTTCTTCGATGCTCCAAAGCTGGGATCGTAGACCATTGTCACATTCAGCTAGTTTCACGTTCAGTCCTTTCCTATTGGGTTCCAAAATATATAAAATCCATATAATTGCCTAATTTTAATTTAATTGCATTTTTTGCTATTAAAATACTATAGAAAATGCTTATTGAATGCCTCACCCCTGGTACTGAAGGCACTTGAACACATTTTCAGAATCTTTGACACGATGCGTAAATCTCCCCCGCAGTCTGTACAAGTTATTTTCAACGGGAATGACCTTCCAGCCAACAGCCAAAGCACGAGCGGAGCCTTTATGAAGGAACTGGGCAATATTGTTGTACTTGGTGAGGGATTCCTCATCCACGGTGGGGGTGAACCACGTCAGATTTGGATCTGGCAAATTATTTATGTAATTTGAAAGAAATTAAACTGCAAAAATATTTGTAGTAGACTTATCTAAATAATTAAAGGCTTTTGTTTTTCTTACCGTGGCGATCGTAAGGGTTATAGGCATGGGCTTTCCATTTCTGTGCTGGGAAGCCTCGAAAATGTTCCGTGGACACCTTCCCGACGTGACGACCGATTTCTCCCTCTTCGTAAGCACTCAGACACTGTAGGTTGTATTAATAAAAATAATAAGTATTAATAAAATGAAACAGCGCTTCAAAAGCTACTACAAAAGTTAGTTTTAATTCTATTTTAGCTAAAAAGAAGTTCCACTTACCGTATTGTCCCTTGCACAAATTTTGTACACATTCCCATTTGTTATTCCAGCTTGAGCCTGTACCGGTGGCCATGCAGAATTCACGATCAAAAATACTAACACCAATTGAATGGGCTGTAGAAATTTTAAAAGCATTTTTAAAATTAATTTTCAATAAATTATTTTTGTACAAAGTATTGCAGGAAAAAATAATATTACGTTGTAATTAAATAAATCTCCAAATATAAGCAGAACCTAAGCACGTCGGAAAAGGAAGTAATTATGTATTTATTTTTTAATGCTGGCTTATTTCCATTGCTTATATAGCAAATGTTTGACCAGAAAAAAATATGACTTCATTGCAGCACGCGTGTAATTTGATGTACTCGTGTAAATAGATAGGTTCAGAAGAAAAAAGACGTCTATACCAAACCTCACTTACTTCCCTTTCCTCTAAAATCCAAAATACATATTTAATATTGATTTTCCACAATTCGTGCTAATAAATTCTAATGTAATCACAATCAGTAATCACAATCCCATTTGCTGTAATTGCATTACAGATAAAAAAAACACAGAGAAAAACAATTTCAAGTTCAGCAGGATTTTGTGACAACTTTTCTTTGTGGTTTTTGCTTGTGTCTGTCTATTGTTTTTGTTTTTATTAGCGACAAATTTGTGGCTTCATTTCCTATACATAATTTCTGTCTTCTCTCATAATTATTCAGAATACATAATTACCTACGTCCGTGGTACATACATAGCGTAGTAGAGATATAGCTAAGTAAAAATTATATTAAAACTGATACTTACTTGGTTCTTAGTACCTCTTACCGTCAGTAGTATTAGTTCCTATCCTCCTGACGTAAGTAAACACCAGGAAAATTGTAATAAAAAGAGCGCATTTACCTACTTAAACATTTCGCAATGTTCTTTAATAATTCAGTTTTGTATGATAGTAGATTAACCGGTCGATTTGTATCATTAGCTTCGATAAAATAAATAAATGGGCTTCAATGATAAAATAGAATGGCAAATGTGTATGAAAAGAACACGAACGGCGGGGTTATGAAGAACGTTTCTATTTCTATTTCTGCTTTCTTCTTTTTGTCAAAAGATGCTGCAAGTGTTGCCGTGGTTCAACGCCGAGTGGATAAAATTAGAGAACTTTTATAATGCAAAACCATCAGATTTTGGATAATTCATGAACCCGTTTTATTAATGTGATTTATTCGCTTGCCACAATCTAAATAAAAGCAGCAACTTAAAATAATTCCACCATTTATTATAAAGAATAGGTATAATTTACTGAAAAATGTTGTTTTTGACATTGTTGAGGTAGTTACATCGTGTTATACATCATTTAAACGGGAATGACGAGGAGATTACAGATCAAAAGTTAGTTTTTCAAATCTGAGTTAAAATTTTGAAATATTTTAAAAAATGTTCAAAAACCGAGAAAAAAACGAATTCACTCGAACAAATGTTGCTCTAAACTTCTATTCCAACCTTGGAGTCAATGATATTAGTATTGTACATGCGATTAGCTTTGTAGCGATACATTACACGACTCCATTGGGCGTGAGTTACCGGTTGTTAATATGATTTAAACGTTTTCGTTTTTTGAAAAATCGTCAAAATTAACCAAGTAAGTGGGGCGCAGCCCCACTTTTTGTTTCTGGTTTCAAAGTGTTATACATCATTTAAACGGACATGGTAAGGAGATGACGGATCAAAAGTAAAAAAAGCAGTTTTTTAAATCAGAGTTAAAATTTTGGCATATTTTTATAAAGGATAAATATAATTTTGCAGAAATTTTGGTTTTTAACATTATTGAGGTATTTTCATCGTGTTATACATCATTTAAACGGAAATAGTGAGGAGATGACAGATCAAAAGGAAAAAAAGTAGTTTTTCAAATCGGAGTTGAAATTTTGGAACATTTTTAAAAATTGATCAAAAAACGTGAAAAAATCGAATTTACACGACAAAAGTTTGCCCTAAACTTCCAATCCAACCTTGGAGTCAATGAAATTAGTATTGTACATGCGATTAGCTTTATAACGGTACATTACACGACTCGATTGGGAGTGAGTGACCGGTCGCAATTTGGATTTGAACATTTTCGGTTTTTGAAAAATCGTCGAAAATAACCAAGTAAGTTTGTTTGTTTTTGACATTATTGCGGTAGTATCATCGTGTTATACATCATTTCAACGGAAATGACGAGGAGATTAAGGATCAAAAGTTATAAAAGTGGTTTTTCAAATCGGTGTTAAAATTTTGACATATTTTTAAAATTGTTCAAAAAATGTGAAAAAAACGATTTTACACAAACAACTATTGCGCTAATCTTTCAATCGAACCTTGGAGTCAATGAAATTTGTATTGTAAATGCGATTAGCTTTATAACAGTACATTGGACGACTCGATTGTGCCTGAGTTGCCGGTTGCTGTTATGAATTGAAATGTTTCGGTTTCTACAAACGTGTAGGTATTATTTAGCAGAAACTTCAATTTGTACGGTAAAGTCATCGTATACGCCATTTGAACGGAAATAATGAGTAGATGAAAGATCTGAAAGTGTTGTTTCTATAAGATGTCCAAATGAAATATTTTTAAAAAACTTCAAAAACCATATAGGTACCAATTTGTTTTTATTATGAATGGAATCGCCAACAAATAAATTAGTCAATGCGATCGGTTTTATGAGTTTTATTTCTTATATACATACTTTTGTGCGTTATTATTCAATTATAATTCAAATTCAACCTTTTGTACAACTCATACTCAGTTTAAGCCTGTAGTACCAGCACAGGTCCAATAATTTATTATTACTGCCTAATGTTTATTTTATTCTAAAAGATAAAAGATATTCCAAAACATAGTATGTACCTACCTGATTAATACTCCCTTATATAAGTAAGTATATTCTTATATAAGCATTTTTAAGCCTTTACAAAACGGGAATTTCTAGTTTGACACCTTTCTAGTTTTGACTTATTTAAAAATGTTGGTTTCTAGTCTTTCTAGGCTTGAATCTTTTTAAATGTTATTTTCTAGGTTTGACTCTTTTGAAAATGTCATTTTCTAGTTTTGACTCTTTTGAAAATGTTATTTTCTAGTTTTGACTCTTTCGAAAATGTTAGTTTCTAGGTTTGACTCTTTCGAAAATGTCATTTTCTAGTTTTGACTCTTTTGAAAATGTTATTTTCTAGTTTTGACTCTTTCGAAAATGTTAGTTTCTAGGTTTGACTCTTTTGAAAATGTCATTTTCTAGTTTTGACTCTTTTGAAAATGTTATTTTCTAGTTTTGACTCTTTCGAAAATGTTAGTTTCTAGGTTTGACTCTTTCGAAAATGTTATTTTCTAGTTTTGACTCTTTTGAAAATGTTATTTTCTAGTTTGGGCTCTTTTGAAAATGTTAGTTTCTAGGATTGACTCTTTCGAAAATGTTAGTTTCGTGTTTTGACTCTTTTGAAAATGTTAGTTTCGTGTTTTGACTCTTTTGAAAATGTTATTTTCTAGTTTTGACTCTTTCGAAAATGTTAGTTTCTAGTTTTGACTCTTTCGAAAATGTTAGTTTCTAGTTTTGACTCTTTCGAAAATGTTAATATTTGATTTTATCTCTTGTAAAAACGTTGATTTTGAATTTCTGACTATTTTGGAAATATTAATATCAAGTATTACCCCTTTCAAAAAAGTGAATTATTACATAGTTTTGACTGTTTTGAAAAGTATATCTATTGTATAAGCATAAACCCTTTTTTAAAGTATTATTCTTTTCATGGCGTGTCATCTCTACCTAATACATAGGTTAGTCACGAAAGGGAGTAAATAGGTAAATACACACAATATGTATTTTCTGACGATATGAATTACAACCTTTAGATAAGATTCTAGTAACACTAATTGTAACAACTACGAGGCTATTGGCATGGAATCATCGATCAACATCGTTAGTTGAGACCTACAGTTGTTGTATGCTTAGAATTAGAAAGTCATTACCTATATTGTGCAACATGTACATGAATTTTGCGGGTATTTATTTAGCTTTTCGTTGCTTCCATGATGACTGATTCTTACGCATACAAACATATGTAAATGAAACCAGTAATTACTGGTAGTTGAGTGAAATAGAAGCTAATTGCTAATTAATACCCACCTGAAATTGACGCGACAAATATTTGTACAAAATTAAAATGCAATTTAGACTTCTCAGGGGACCAATGGCACATCAATCTTGGCTATTTACGTTGTTCCTTCATACATTAATGTATTATGATTATCCTAATAACGATTAACTAATCGTTTATATAACACAGTCGCCTATATTAAGGCCCCCTTCGGTGGCTCTACAGCCCAGTCAAGCCCAGCAAACACGGTGTCCGAAATCTACTATTTTTTAAAATTTCGATCATTTAAGTAATTTTTTTTAAACTTGAAGAAAATATCAAAAATTTCACAATGAAGAGCATCTTATCAATTCTCTGTCTCGCTGCCCTCACACTCTGCATTCTATCCCCCATCATTGGAGCGGAATCCATTGTGGAGGAAATGAAGTCAGTAGAAGCGGCTACAAACCATTTAGCAGATTCGGTTAAAGCCTTCCTAGCCACCAAATCAGCGGATCCTAAATTGAAGGACGAATTGAAGGACCTTGGAGGTAAATTGGGAGATGCTGAAGCAAAATTATCCGAACAGATGGGACTTTTGGGGGATTTCCTTGGCATCCTCCGACCAACGGTATAATAATTACACTTACTAAATTATAAACTAACTTTAAAATACAATGTTTTTGAGTAAAAAAAAAATACTAATACTGTTTTTTTATAATGTGTGATTTAATTCATTATTTTCAGCCACCACCCCAGGGAGCAAAGCAATAAAATCCAACAAAGGAGCAATGATGGCTAAGAATCTATAAACTGTGTTAAAAAAAGCTTGATGGAATTATTGTTAAATTAATTAATGAATGGGATTAAATATTGAAATAATTAATGTTCTTCGACGCATTCTGGCAAGGGTATTAAAAGACTAAACAATAAAATTCTGTACTTGTACTCACTTTAGAGCAAAACAAAAATAAAATACATATGTTGACAGAGAATAATGGTCAATGGCATTTTAAGTTTTCGCCTTTGCAAAATTTTTGTAAGAATAATCTGCAGTACTTGGGGCACCTTAACAGGCTTAAAATACCAAACGGCGCTTAGCTTGTTTAAAAAAAGGCATTTTGTTTTTTAGCATTAGGTGTACTTTTATTTTGCATATTATGATGGATGTACTAGGCTAATAGGATTTAAACCCGGATTAAGATTAAAATTAAACTAAAATTGCATAATAAATAGTTTCTTTAATTTTTAAGGGCAGCAGCCATTTACCTCCAAAGAAATCCCCACTCCCCCTCCACGCATAAATAATTTAGCAAATGATTTCCCAAAATCCCTCATTAGTTCCATCCATGCAAATTACCTAATTAAGATAAGTGATCTTTCTTAATATGATTTGGAATTGGAGTAAACTTGGTGGATTAGACTTTAACACTTTGTGTACTTTGAGCTTTTACAACCAAACTAGTAGCATTAGGTGCCAGAGCCAGCCAGCAATCCCCAAACCAAACATCAGCCCAAGAAGCTATCACACACATGAAACTTTGGATTTAGAAATGACAATTTTAATTAGTTCAATCAAACTTTAGCTTCCATGCTTATCTAATAGGCTCTGTCCTAACTTGAGCTTTGTCTGTCTAAGTCTAAACTATAGTGCATAGTATAGCGGTAGAACAATAAGATTTAAACTAGCTCCCTGCCTACCGCCTATAATTTGTAACCTTAACCTATTCGGAACTGGGAAACCCTGCTTTACAAAAATGTTTAGCCTACAAAATTACACTTCCAAAAAGCCAAAACTGGAAATTACCATTTGCAAAGTGCTCTAAAACTAGTAACTAACACTTTCAAGAAGGTTAAAACTTTAAATTACTATTTGCAAAATGATGTAAAACTGGTAACTAACACTTTCAAAAAGGGCAAAGCTAGAAATTACTATTTGCAAAGTGCTCTAAAACTAGTAACTAACACTTTCAAGAAGGTTAAAACTTTAAATTACTATTTGCAAAATGATGTAAAATTAGTTACTAACACTTTCAAAAAGGTCAAGACTAGAAATTACCGTTTTCAAAGTAAAAGAAAACTAGTAACTAACACTTTCAAAAAGGTCAAAACTAGAAATTACCGTTTTCAAAGTAAAGGAAAACTAGTAACTACATAACACTTTCCAAAAGGTCAAAACTAGAAATTACCGTTTTCAAAGTAAAGGAAAACTAGTAACTAACACTTTCAAAAAGGTCAAAACTAAGAAATTACCTTTTTCAAAGTGATGTAAATCTAGTAACTAACACTTTCAAAAAGGTCAAAACTAGAAATTACCGTTTTCAAAGTGATGTAAAACTAGTAACTAACACTCAAAAAGGTCTGAAAATCTACACATTATTAAAGGTCAAAACTGGCAACTTACACTTTTAAAAAGATGTAAAACTAGACCTATATATTATCGTTTCAAAAAGGTTAAAATGAGATGAAGAAAGGAAAATGAAATTGAAGGCTATGATTGTGATTTTGTGATTAGATAAGAAGACGCTCCTCCATTCAGCTCACCCGCAATTCCCTTCACTTTCTCCCAAACATTTCTCATTCTCATTCACGATCCAAAAGCGACTCTATTTTAATTCACTTCCATTAATAATATTATTAATTCTACACGCAAACTAGTATTCAGTGGCTGGGCGGCCAATGTGCTTAAATACACAGGTAGGTGCTTGAGCAATCGCCTCATTGCGCAATGGCTCATAATTTACTTAGTAGTGTAAACTTTTCATTTTTTAGGGAAGCAATGAAGGGAGCTGTACACACTAAAAGCAAAAACCAAAAGCCAAAAGCCAAAAGCTACAGCCCAGCTCAAACATTCACTATGGAGCGGAGGAAAGAATATTTTACGTAATTTTAGGCTCAAAATTCTTATTCTTGGCCAGGAACGAGTCACAGAGAAAGGCATCCATGGAGGAGTGAAGGAGCCGAAGACGAAGATGAGGGCGTAGAGTCTATAAATTATGATTACCTTTGGTGATTTGGGATTAACGTATCATTCTTCAATTCCTTCCTGACTTTACCATCAAGGCTCAGAGAAGGGAGGGCAGGCTTGATTTATGTCCATTTGAAATTCAAATACTTGTTCCCATGCATCTGTAACCATCGCGATCCTCTATCATAAGTATAGCGAATCCTTTGGAATGTATGAGTATAGCCAGCTCAGTCCATTTCCATCAATATAAGATATAGGCAGTATAGCTGCCATCCCACTTCCAATTCCAATTCCAATGTCAATTAAATCCACCTAGTATATATACCGTAAATCCTCTAATAGAACGCCCGCGTACTTTTCCATTCATCCTCTCGGACCCCCACGTACAATTAGAGACTCGCGCATTAATAGAGACCCGTATACTATTCAAACTAACCGTTTTACTACTCTGAATTTAATTGGAATAAACAGGCTAAAGACAAGAATTTTGACACTTTTAAGCGACTTAAAAGTATGTGTCATTTAATTCACGCTCTTCAGTGGCTAAAAAGTAAGGTTGATGCTAATTTCTGTACACTTAAACACTGAAAATACTTCCGGTGACCCGCGTACGGTTAGAGACTCGCGTATTATTGGAGACCCGGGCATTATTCCATTCAGGTCCTCGGACCTCCGCGTACTGTTAAAGACCCGCGTATTAATAGAGACCCGCGTAGTAATAGATCATTTACGATATACCTATATCTATATCTATATGAAGATATGAACGTAGTACAGTCTTCACGGTATACACTAATACACACAACCAGAGGACAGGATTCAGGATTATTATGATTACGATTAGGTATACTTATATAGCGATTTGTGTACGACAGAAGCTGCCTTAGCTTTTACTGGTTAGCTGGGACTTTTGCTTCGGCTTTGACTTTGATTTTGGTTATTTTGGCATGTAAGTATACCTA
Organism: Dicyrtoma fusca; assembly: GCA_034695205.1. Lineage (NCBI taxonomy): Eukaryota > Metazoa > Arthropoda > Collembola > Symphypleona > Dicyrtomidae > Dicyrtoma > Dicyrtoma fusca. The sequence goes on along the minus strand of JAQFZC010001695.1, from coordinate 17,880 downwards.
TATAGTTTGTTTTTGGTAGTTTCACTTTGACTTTGGCGTTCATGCATTCAAAATGAATTTTAATTAAATGTATAGACATCCATTCTATCCAGACTAACCTTTTCGAAAGAGCAATATAATTAGTTTTTACACCTTTTTGAAAATGATGCTTTCTAGTTTTTACACCTTTTCGAAAATGATTAATTCTAGTTTTTACACCTTTTTGAAAATGGTGCTTTTTAGTTTTTACACCTTTTCGAAATTGATGATTTCTAGTTTTTACACGTTTTCCAAAATGATGATTTTTATTTTTTTTACACCTTTTCGAAAATGATTAATTCTGGTTTTTACATGTTTTCGAAAACGATGCTTTCTAGTTTTTACACCTTTTCGAACATAATGATTCCCAGTTTTTACAATTTTCTCAAAGTGTCAATTTCAATCTTGGAACCATTTTGAGAGTGTTAATTCCTAGTTTTGATCCTTTTGTAAATGTTGAAAATGTGTTTTGCTTTTTTGTTTTTGAAAATGTTTTATTTGTAGTAAAACCCCTAAGCAAACTTCATGGTTTTCCCGATCCGAATAGGTTAATATAATTCCTTCAGTTATAACCCATACAGACCATAGCCAGTGCTGTTGAACTGTAGAAGCTTTTGAGTATAGGCGTATTCAGTATTTACCAATCGTTTCAAAGTAGCTTCGCGTAGATTATTTGTTTGTTTTATTAGTTGTATTAGTGGATAGTTAGTGCTTCGGAGAGTTAAATGATCAAACAAATTAACAAGTAATCTGTTATGTATTTAGTCAAAGTCAAAGGCAAGTCAAAGGAATGAGCGAGTGAATGTTAATCAATTCAGTCACAAGCCAGTAGCATGTATACACGTTATTAGTAGGTAATAATAGAGCAAACAATTATTACTTTAATCATTCCATTTATTTCCATCCCATAAGCATAATAATATCAATTTAGTTATATATTTGAATTCAAAACCAAAGCCTAAATCGCTAGCCCCTATAAATTATCGATTACGTGATTGTATAATAAAATGAAGCTTTAATTCTAATTTCTAATCCACCGTACCAATGCTGTACAGGTATAGACATTATCACCCACGACAGATCAGTAATCTTAATCTTGTAGAGAAAGTTTACTGATTTTTTTTTACTATAGAAGTACATATAAAGGTATGTAATTAGAATCCATATTTTATAACAACTATTTATGTAGATGTAAATTAACAATCAATAATAATTATGTGTCTCTGGAAGGAGACGGACGATGAGAAGATGAGATGTTTTATTTTGAAAGCTGATTAAGATGCAGTTTACTTGGGGCTTCTCAGTTGATCTGCATAAGGAGCATCCTTGCTGTAGACTAGACTCCGGAGGATCTCTGGTGGGATGGGGGGCGAGGTGGGGAGATGCTCCCCTTGAGGTCGGAAGCCCTTCTCATCAGCGACCCAGTCCACAGAGTACGTCTTTCCGTTGGGTGCCTTGAATTCGAAGGAGCCGTCCAAGACCTGAACCTTCTTACCGCCCACGTCCTTGAGGACTCCTCGCTCCTTGAACACTGAGCCGTCACCCGAGAGGTATCTGGACAAGATGCAATCCATTAAATTATTTATAACACGAAACAATCTATGAGTATATGTGTGGAGGGGAAGGTGCATTTCCTCACAAAATTAGGAAGTTTGACGCCATTTTGATAAAATTTACTCCAAAAATGACGTATGTAATTTTAGGTCAGTAAAAAGAGATTAATAATATTGCAAGTTCTTGAAAGGGGAAAAGGTGGTAAAGACTATTTTGAATAGGCGAAAAATTTTCGTTCTTTTACGTTTTTGAAAAGGTGCAAAATGCCCTATTTACATGTTTTTGAAAAGTGCAAAATGCTCTTTTTTACGCTTTTTAAATGTGGTAAATGCTTTTTTTTACGTTTTCGAAAAGTGCAGAATACTCTTTTTTACGTTTTTGAAATGTGCTAAATGCTCTTTTTTTACGCTTTTCAAAAGTGCAAAATGCTCTTTTTGTACGCTTTTGAAAAGTGCAAAATGGTCTTTTTGTACGTTTTTGAAATGTACAAAATGCTCTTTTTTTACGTTTTTGAAAAGTTTGAACGTTATTTTTACATGATTTCAATAAGGGGGCATGCAAGTATTACGTAACGCAAAAATCCTGAATTTTCAACCGCCACCGACCGCGTGTAACGCAATAAGCGCCCCTTGTACAATGTTGTAGGTATAGGGCTGTAACGCGCAATGAAAGGACCACCAACCCTTTTGACGTTACGTAATACTTGCATGCTCCCTAATCGCATAACGTTCTATTTAAACACTTTTTGAAAATTGTAAAACTTCCTTTTTAAATGTATTTTTTAAAAGGTGCAAAATGGAATAAATGCATGTTTTTAATAGGGCAAATTAAAAATCAAGCGTCTTATGCCATTTTAAAAATACGTAATAATGCAACTACTGCGATTTTGGACGAATAAGGAAGTGCCTACTACGTTACCTAAAAAAATAAAATAATAACTGAAATAAAAATAGTTGCACTTACTCCACGTTAAAGTCTCCCTTGTTATCATTGGTTTGTTCCATTTTTAAAATTGGGATTTTTGGCTCTGGAGCTTGTGGCGCCGCAAGCGCGCTTGCAGCGCAGAGTGCCAGTAGAATGATCTAAAGACAAAAAAGACCAACATTGCAGTTATTTAACTTCCCTATGCTTACAATCCAAACTTAACAACTGAACTTTACTTCGTCGCTTAGCTTGTACGGCTGTAATGTTTGAGTGGCGTCGAACCTGTTAAAATCTTTTGCTACAAAATATCGTGGTCGGTTGGTCGTGGTTCTAAACTAAATGAAAAAAAATAATGCAAGCACACACACTACTCAATGAACCTTACCGTTTTCATGCTGGCTCGCCTTCCCAACTCAAAAATTCAAAACACTTTCAACAAAACAAAGACTTTAAGAAAATTTTCCTTAAAGTTGCTTCCTGGCGAGAAGCAAGGGTTGAATTGTGTAATGAATGCGGGGAAAAGCTCTTCTATTTATACCTCCAAGAACCTGTTAACAAGTTATTGAGTAAATTCATTCAAAAAAAGAACACACTTAGGTAATAATTATTCTTGTTACTTTAAAGCAATAAAGCAGTGCATACACACACGCCTTAAAACCCCATTAGCGTGACATTATGATCTAGATATGCTAACAGTCATTGCTTCATTGAGCAACAATAACTCATTAAACAATTAATTATCGAAAAGAAGTATATATTTTTACGCAAATATCCTCTCATTTCTCATTAGGCAACCCACATTCATATAGGTACAACTCAAGTATAAAAACACAGAATAATAACAAACTGTTTTGGTTTTTTTCTCTTTAGGTGTAGATAAGCCCACACAAAGATAAAGATGACCAGAAAGACGTCATTGGTCGTATCATAATTACAGAATACATTTTTTGTGTATCCATTTCGAAAGAGTGCAATTCAATAAGTATTAGATAATAATAATGTGCAGGTCCGGATGCAAAAATTTCCATGTGAATACAAATAAATAATAATCGCAGTCCAAAGGAATGATAGCCCATACCGTTTTGAAGATTAGTGACACATAGTTACAACAAAAACAAAGATTTTTTTTCGCTTTCGTGTCCAGTAGAAAAGGAGAGAAAGCGTGACCAAAGCAGTTAGAATTAGTTGCAACGTACTTAAAGCTACAGATAAGGATGGCACTCGAAATTATGAACCATCAACTATAACCTTCAACTAGAATAGAAACTGATTTTATTTTAAATGCATCCTGGTTTGTTTCCAAATTATATCCTGTGCCTCACTAGTAAGTATGCGTTTTGATGACACAATTTTTACGCAGAAATTTCTAGAAAAATATACATAAGTCCCTGATTATATTTACACACGCATTTGAGTCATTTCCAACACTCCCTTGGATCATCTTGATGGACGGAGGTGCGTCTAACCTTGATCTGTATCACTCACTACTGACTGTCAATGTTCTCGTATCTTCTGTATTTATCTGTCCAAGGCATATTAGGCCGTGATGGAAAACTTTCCTGGCTCGCTGATATACTTACTATATAGCCACTGATCTTCAAAATTTAAAAACTTGCATACAGACTCACATTAATAGAGATAATAATAATAATAATGCACGAATGCATTTTTCGAATAGTCGAATTCCCTTAATTAAATGGTGGAGGAGTTCAACGCCGTTAGAATACTTTAAAGGTGAAATGTGGAACATTGTACACACAGCTTAAGGAGCATGAACAAGCTATAACTATATGTATTTAAAAGAAAAGGCAAAAGGAAATAGCAATCGCTTTTTAATTAAAGGAATTCAATTGGTTGCATGATGCGATGTACAATAATAAAATATTATTATGATTATACAGTCAGCATAGTTTGTTATAGAAATTTAACCGAAACAATAAATTAATTACGGGATGCTCCTATGAAAAGGTAGTGTTGTAGTGTTAATTTAGAATCTAAATACAATTTTAATTTCAAGGCGATTTTGTGGTAAAACTACTTTTTCCACAACTAATATAAACAGTTTTCCCAAAAGATGATTTTGAAATTAAAAGTTTATTTAGGTAGCTTACAAATTAACCAACTTTTATAGTTTAAGTGAATCTACGTTTGTACAATGTACCTTTAAAGAGATGCCAGCAGTATTAAAAATTCTGCTATGAGTGGCGTCGAATTTATTCTATAAAAATTGTATCTACGAACAATTTTACATCGTTTTTTTTGGGTGTTAGTTAACGTGGGTCTACCGTTCATTCATACTATAGGTACTATAGGTATATATATGTACATAGTAATAAATAAATAGCATAAGGGATAAAGGACCAAGAACTAAAAATAAATCCGAAGCTAATATCTCTATGTAATACCAACTTCAAAGATCTGCACTACCACCGCATTAGAATTTTCTAGCTTCTTTCTTACCAAAATCTTGCTGTAATTCCTGTACATGGTTCATTTTTTGTCTAGTTTCTCCTTGACTGACTCAATACGGGGGAGCATATATAAATATTGTATGAGTGTATCTATAGCTGTATACTTGAGCTATAAGTATGTATACGGCTAGAAAAATGAGCTAGAATCCTCTTTGAAATTAGACTCACAAATCATACTCAATTTTCACAAGTCCAATCCAATTTACCAATAAGTCAGCGACGTCAGTTACGAATTACTTGTATGCCCTATATATATACTAGTGATATATATATATATAGGGCATACATACATACATACCTATACATATATATATAGGTATAGGTATAGGTATAGGTATATATCTATACCAGCTGAATATAAGTATATGACTTTACAAATGCCTATTTTGTGTACGTTTTTATGCTTTTAACGTATACGTTCTGTCCTGTCTATAGTCTAACTTGTGTCTGATACTGAATTCGGATTCCTGCCTCTTGAATTTCTTTGTGGCGAATTACTGGGGGAAAAAATCCTCAACAAAATATATACGTATTCGTGAAACATTGCTGCTTTTGCTTTCATTGCATCATTTGGCATCAACATCGGTGGGCATCTCAGCTCGCTTCTGATCTTTCCATTTGGGATTCTAGAGATCAACTAGCTGGCACTGCGGTTCGTAGTGCTAATGCATACAGTTGTTTTGTCCTCATTGTGGGAGCAAAAGACGCTAACTACAGTGTTTGGACTTGCACTGAATTGGGTCAAAAATGTACTTTGTGTTTCAATTTTTAATTTAAGTTTGGTCTGTTGCATTAATTCGTCGTGGGCTTTAATTCAAGTAGTTAACTTGTTTTTAGTTTTCTTTCTTCGGCAGTGAGATGGTTAGGCTATTCCTATGATTTTTGTGCTTGATTTTAGCTGGAAATTGGATGGGTTTGCGAAAAGGCAAGTCAAAATAGGAAAACAACGTACAAAGAGTCATGAGGTTAAGGCATAGTCGCTGTGTATGTACGTTATTAAGAATGCGATGGTTATAGATAATGTCTTACATAGCCAGTGCTTTTGGCTTTGCTTTATTCGAATTGGCTGTACAGAAAGAAAAAAATAGAAAAAGCTTTGAGCTAATATGATGAATAGCTTTCATTCCTTTTGGCTCACTAACCAGCGGCCAGCCCAGTCTCACTTTCACTAAAATTAGTTGCAAGACCTTATTTGTACTGGGAAATTGCAACCAGTATTGCGTGGCGGATTTAGAAAACATTTTTTTCGAAATGCAGTAATGTCAAGCAGGGTTGTTTTAATAAATGAATTGAATAGAATTTGTAAATTTTCCCGGTCTCGTGAGCAAAACAACGTTTTCAAAATAATTAGTGGAAGTAAATAGGTATACAGTAAATAATTTACATATTTTATATCCATTATTTCTAAATATTGTTTACATTCTTTCTTCCGACAGAACACTTAACAAGTATTGACCTGCAGAGGTAATCATAAAAAGTCATAAACATAATTTTTAAATGGCGTTAAAGACGGACGTGCAAATCTATTTTGTATTTTTGCTCAATTAAAATCGTTCCGTTGCTTCTCCGTCGACGATATACTCGTCATTATAAGGGCTACAGAGCCAAAGTTCCACAAAGTTGAATGTTCCCTTTATTGTTAGGTTCGACGACCCATTGAGTGGAATGTAAACTGGTGTCTTCAAAATCGTGTAGTGGACTGGTGTATTTGCATTTCAAGGTGTCGTTCATAAATGATAAGTATTCAAAAAATGAAAATGCATGCGGTGTATAAGTAGGTGCTGCCCCTCCCAACAATGAAGAATGACAAATGCAAATTGGGTACCTTTAATATACGTAAGTGGTGAAAGTTTCACACCTTGAAGACGTCATTTATGGACGGCCCTTCTGTCCATGGATCACGAATGGATGTGAACTGTGAAGGGCTTCCTGCAGTGAGATATGAGACAAGGAAAAACACACCAAGTGAAGAGAAGTCAAGACGCGAGCAGACAAGCTACGACAGCCTCATAAATCCTAAGAGATTCCTCATCAAAGAAATTTCACTTTCTACTCCATTTCACCCAGTCTTTAGAAGCCTCACGAGCATCCTTCTCTCGGTCTTGTAAAAGTCAACAAAAAAAGGACAAGGAATCTACATACTGCATACATACACATGCTACTAAATATACATATGCGTATAGTTCAAAAGTTCTATACTTTCATTTGTTTGTGACAAATGGGTTGAAGTGTATGGTAAAACAAACTTATTTAAATTCAATGGCTGTTTTTAGAAATTAATAAAGATTGTTAAAACTAAAATTGCATTGTTTGCTATTTTTCAAAAAGTTGTATTTTTGTTCAATGCAATTTTTGCCCAGGGCTTTATTAGTCGGCTTTTATTATTTCTGTTAAAATGGATTCCGCCTAGCTTAGTATACAGTAGTGACACAGCATCAACAATAATTTAAAACGGCGTCAAAATTGTTCTTAAAATGATCAATTTGTGTTTTAGTAAGAGCAACGAGTTCACTATCAACATCATTAAAATTCTTAAAAATATTTTTAATTTAACGCCGCTAAAGTAAAAACTTCTGACGGTGGACGCCTACGTGAATTTAGTTTCATTGGAATTCGATTGTAAAATTGCCTTTTACATAAATGCTGAGTGAAATAGTGTAGCGTAGAAAAACTGTAGTTGGAATTTGGAAACGTTTAAGTAAAGATAGTCTACCACCACCATCGCCGGAGGCAAAGGAGGCAAATTAGAAATCAAACTAAATTCCTCATTTCCTTTTCACATTTCCTAAAAACCACTGCAAAATTACGAATCCGAATTTGAAATCAAAATCCCGAGCTGATCGTGAACATAGCATCTGTATATTTGTTTGCTTCTTGTCGTTCTTCCCATCAGCCACTTCCAACGTAAAAGATAAAACGTAGGAAGCGGCCTCAAATTAAAAATACGATGATTTAAAACAAAATAAAAATAAAAATAAAAATAAAAACGAAGTAGTAAGTATAACCGTCATTGTATAGGTGCGTGCCTACAATGTATATCGACTATAGAGTGGAAGGAAAGAAAGTGCAGGTAGATTGTTTGTTTGTCAAGTCATTCCTCTAAAGTTGCCAGATTCGCCCTGACTTTCCCCAACTATGATTTTTACTTGGGCTTGGGATTTAATGGGATGAAATGAAATAGCCAAAGGGCATAATTTTACAGAAAACATCTAGCATAGCGATAGCTATAGACATAGAACTATGCACGTAAATAGGGAAAATCTGTCTAGTCTATAAACGAGCATCCAACTAACAACTAACAAGGCACAGAACTGAACTGAACTGAACTGAACTACAAACTCCTAGAATGTAGCAGAGTTTTGTAAAGGAAAGCAAGTAAATTAAAGGAAAGGGAAGAAGAGCGTATAGAATGCAGCAGTTTGTTTGTATTGAGATTCCCTCCGTTTCACTTCCCGATTCATCCAAAGCCCTTCGCCTTTCGCCTTTCGCCTTTCACCATTCCGCTTTCTCCCAATGAAATTTTCCACTTAAATATGTACATAATGGCTGGGACTGGGAAGTAAAAGCTCGGACCTGGAAATGGAAACGCAGTTATGAAATATCTAGTAAGTAAGGAGACACGGATCCACTCCTTTATTCCTCTCAATGAGGGAATCAGTCTAAATATTTACTAAAGGATGCAATTTCACAATTTCAGAGAATCCCTTCCATCAGTTTACAGACTATGTATAGTAGTGTATAGCTGCACATTATGTACAGAGAGTGTACTTCCAATTGGTAAAGGTGTATAGGCTTACTATCCGCTACACAAATACCGCTATACCGTAAAATTCAAATTATAATTCCAGATTTGTAATATTATCTGTAAAACCATAGATCTTTCATTAATAGCGTAGCGTAAAATAGAACACAGTTTTTTGAACGTGTAGATTTTCCAGTTTACACTTTTACAAAAATGCCATTTTGTCATATTTTGCATTTTTTAAAACACTGATTTTCATAATTTACACCTTTCTAAAATAGTTGTATTTAACTTTACATTTTTTTGGAGCTATGCTATTATCAAGTTTTGCAGATTTTCAAGCTTGAACAAGCCATTTACACCGTTTGTTTGGCGTAACTGGTGGCTCAGTTCAAAACCCTTTCTTCCTATTTTTAAAGTCATTTTTGCACAGCCCCTAAATTTTTGGCAGTAGAACGATCATATCCTGTTTAACTTATTGTAAGCAAAAGCTTATGTCTATTTATACATACATATAGCAATTTGTGTACAAACTTTCTTCCGCTTTCCTGTGCCGCGTCGCATCAGTTATTTGGCTTCTCTATAGCACCGACTTTGGACTTTCTCCATGGCTTTCACCTGTACATGCAATTGCAATGCAAGTTTACTTCAAAATACACCCTTCATTGTAGCAAAAAGGCCACAGTGCAGTGCAGTGTCCTACAAGCAAATTGTGCTGTCCAAAATCTAAAAAACGGAAAATACTTTGAGTTATTAACAATAGCTTTGCAAAGACCCAGAATCCACATGCAGTACTACGAATGCAGCATGTTGAAAATTGATTTATGTTTTAGTTTGCAAAGCGTAGAAGTGACATTTTGCATCCTGGAAAATTGTACTAATTCAAATAGTAAAATAGTGTGTTATATTTCCTTATTTTGAATACAAGTTCAATACTCTGCTATATTGAGTGTAGCTGTAGCAAACACTTTAAGAGGCCAGAAGGATTCCCGGTATTTCACGGATTTTGAGTTAATATTCGGATATTACTTTATTTGAACAGCCAGGCCTATCTTGTCTCTTTCCTGCTTTCTCCTGCCTGGTTGCTTGCTTTCTCTTTCCACTTCAACTTCTCTCCATTTGTTCTGACCGCTCCAGGCTTTTCATGTTCAACTTGTTTTCCGGATTCACCCTGTAATGTCCACAAAACAGAAATTGGAATTTGAGCTTCAGACTCTGCTTTCTACTTCTCTTAAATCTGTAGGCTCCAGGAAGTTTACAGATGTATATATTGTATGTATATGCAATTTTTGCGAGAGTTTTGAACTAGCATCTCATCAGTATAGTGAAGATACATCTATAGATACACATATTTCAAAAATAAATAGCACTTTCTAATATTAATATTATTATTTATTACAATGCCGTTCAACTAATTTACATTAATTTTGTCAATTAATTAACAAAGCTTTCAAAACTTACTTGCATGACTGCTAATTATGTTTTAGTGGAAATTGTGGGTCTACGTCTACACCGTAGACTATGAAATAATTTTCTTAATTAAGAAAATTTTAAATGTTTGTAATAAAACGGTGTGCATTTTGCGTAGTTTAATACCGTGAGTACTGTTATAAATAACAAATTCATGTAATTGAAATTTAGTGAAAATCAAAGTAAAGGAAATTAAACAAATCCGACAATGCAGTCATAATAATATTAATAATAATGGGAAGCACAAAAGGTTTCCTGTTCCTGTTCCTTGCCTATGTCTGTGTCGTAATTAATTTGGGAGACTTAAAAAGCCTATAAAAAGCATTCCAAACCACAAAGTGCTGATTGAAAGGAGATCGAGTATAGCTGGGAACTAATTTAACGAGATGCGCAACATCAGACTTAATTCCTTTTACAATTTTCAATGTCAGCCCCTCTTAATTTTCTAATTTAGAGCGTAATATGTAAAATCAGGGGGAAAGTTAGTTTAAATTTCAAAATGGCGTATGTGCAGCTTTTCTGAATTTCAAAGCATCAAGTTTCTATACAGGTTAAGCGTTGGTTACTGATACCCCTTTTTGCATCTTAGCCGACGTTACTTTTACTTTCTATGTACATTCATATAAAGTATTGCAATTTGAGAGACTTTCAGGCTCGGCATTTATGTCCCCCAGGCATATCTAGACAAAGAGAAACCATACCTTTCTCTTGTAGGCGTAGGCTTTCCCCACAATAAGAAAATATTCCCATTGATGTACATACTCGGAAGATGTGCTAGACTTAATTTGCATAATCATGGTTCTTTCCTATTCATTTTCATGGCCATGACCAAGGAAAGTCGAGCCAAAAGGGAAAGAAAGACGCAGAGCGAGTCTTTGCCGATTGCCTTGTAAAATGCAGAATAAAGTTTAGACGAAGCACCAGGCGTACAAATGCGTTGCATATTGCATAATGAATAACAGCCCATGACGCCAGAAACGCATGTAGAACCCTCACATGTTAGTCACGAGACATGAGACAAAAAGCCACTGAGGGGAATAGACGCACACGCTTCCCTGTAAGTATAAAGAAAGCGCATCTTTGAGGAAAATGAGGGTTTGCAAAAATTACCTTTTGAGCTTTTTATTAGGAAACTTTAAAAGAGAAAGCTTCAGAAAGTGTTATCCTGCCTAAAATTATTGAATTCTGTTTTTAAAAAATGTGAAATTCAATTAAAATTTTGCTCAAAAATGAAGGAAAAAACAATTAGTAAGCAAACAAAGGCACTGCCAAAAACAAATACTGTCTGCAGTTTTCAAAAAGAATACGTTTTGGTGTACATAGTTTTAAAAACATTTCTATAAGCTATCGCACACATTTCAAAAGGCGCACAAACAGATATTTTCACATTTCGAAACGACGCACGTACTCATTCTACACATTTGCACACTTAAAGAAGTGTAAAACACGATATCTACACATTTCAAAACGTTCAAACAGAATCTCTTCACAGTTCAAAAGGTATGAAATATGACACACAATTTCCGAAAAGTGCAAAACACAATATCTAATCTACACACTTCAGAAAGGGCAAACAGGTTATCTACACAGTTAAAAAAATGGAAACAGAATATTTACACGTTTCAGAAAAAGCAAAACAGGGTAGGTACAAATTTCAAAACCAAGCTTCCTTCTAAGTAGCCATCAACAAAAGAGCCCTTTCTATAACGTAATATATGAAACAGCCCACAATTCACATAGCACAAGGAAATATAAAATACCTAGAGAGAAAGTAGAAAGTGCGGAGAAAGCAAGACACGAAAAGGGAAGGTAATGTTGAGAAGTAAAGCTGGAAGGAGATTAGGTTCCATGGGATTCTCTGACATTTATATTGGACGAGAATAAGAGACACAAGTTCAAGGCAGAGCCCCACACAAGATCCCATGCTTTCACTGCATTTCTCTTTTTTTTCCTATGGACTGGCATGGGGATCCCGTCTCGTGTGGAACTCTTGCAGCAATGAAATACAAATAGAAAAATACGCTGGTGGACTTGGAGGGGAAAACTTGAATCATTATTGTCGGCAATATGTACGTATTTACACAGGATTATTGTTAGTTAGCTTTACTTCTACTTTCACAAGGCGAGCGGCTTTCTTTTTCTTTCCATTCCTATCTCTACAGATAGCTTCATCTTGGTTGGGGTTTCCTATTCTAGACTTGGATTATTTTCCTTCGTTGGTCGTTCCGTGCTTTCTCTCTGCTTTCACTCTGTTTGGTCTTCGTATTTGGTCTGATGAGAATGAAATGTAGAAATTAGACGGACGATCAGTCTTCTTTTATTTTATAACATAGTTAAAGCAAACATACAAGGCACTTGTATAGCGTGGGTGAAGAAGCATTCTAACTCCAGTCCAGCGTCTCGTTAATGCTATTTGGCTATTCTAAACACATTTTCAAACATTCCAAAAGCATTTCAAACATTCTTACAATTAGTCCATTTTAAAACATTGATTTAGGTTAGATTTACCTTTTAAAAGTGCAAAAAATGGATTTAGACTTAGACTTTTTTAAAGTAATAAAAATTGTAATTTTTCCCAGTTTCAAGAACTTTCAAAGTTTGGAAAAAAATTAATGCAAACGCGCGTTGTTAGGACTTGCTTTAAAGTTGCATTCAACGTACGCCAGATTTAGATTTGCCCCACAATGCATCTTGACACTCGATATTTCGTATCACAGTCCAGTGCATTGTTCTTGGCGATGGATTCGTGCGTAGGTACTTTCAAAGTGTAAGTGTTCTACGTTAGGTTGTTTTTTTTGTTCTTGTTAACATTTTGTGTGTGATTCCCATTGGTATTCATCTGCATTATGCATACGCATGTTCCACCATTATCGTTACTATTAACCACTCCGATTAAAAATGAAGAGGTAAAAAGTTGTATCTAAGAACTTTCTCTATTGCATCTCAGAATTGCCCACTGCATAATGCATGGGGAAGATAGGTCTTTTTGCATCAAAAATGCATTCTCTTTATTGTTATCTTTCTTATCTTCTGTTTTAGTGACAGTGCACTGGCACTATGGACGCTAAAGCGATGTATTCCATGGGAAAAGTTAACGCACATTGCATGGGAAACAACAGAAAAACTTTCTCTATTTGCTAAGCTGCGTGTGCACAAGTTTCCTTGGAATTCCGCTACAGAGTACAAAGTCTGTAAAAAATTTCGAATGCCCTAACGCATCTTAACTTATGCACGCCATAAGAAAGTGCAATTCTGTAGAGTACAAGATGGACAATCGAATCACGAGAATAAGGAAAGACGCCCAAGACTGATGGGGGTTGTTGGCTTGAGTGATTTTTTTGGATGGTTTGGCTTGGTTGAAGGTTGGTTAGGGTTTAAGTGTGTGGAAAAAAACATCGAATAGATGGAAGTTGCATCAATAGCAATCAATAGAATTAACTTTTAATGGAGAAAGCGAACAGATTACACTCAAAAACGCAACAACAAATATTGCAGTGCACCTCTGGACAAAATGTAAATATATTTTAAGGCTATAAGAACAATATTTTAAATTATTCAAACTTTCAACTTAAACGACCCACCAGCCTTGCATTTAAAACAAAAATGTAAAGATAACTGTAAAAAGGGTGGACGGGCCTTAATGTTTTTAAATGTTTTATGTTTAATGGAAGCTACCACCATGATGCCCACGACGATGATGCAATGACAATAACAATAAAGCCAAACGATAAAAGTTGATTCTTCTTCTTCAAGCCATCAACAGCATCAGCATCCCATCCCTTACTTCTCCATCTCATCTCGTGTCCCTTGACTTTGACTTAAAACAACAATTATTATTGCCGCTGAGCCATTACCGCCATACCAATCTTCATTACGCCCTGCAATTTTACAATTTAAAATTAAGATTAACACAAGGGAGCGTTTTACATTATGATTAAATATTCACCCTAATGCCACTTCATGAGGGCGTTGATAGAGGGGTTGGTATGGTCTTTATAGCCTTTGTGACGTAATATTTAGAAGGCCCAACAAGGCTTAATTAAGCTGCATCTACAGACACTCGTTCTGGAAATGAGAACATTGGCATTGAATTGGACTGAATTGGCAGTGAAAGTTTGAGTGCTTCCAACTTCAAATTGCTGTCCGGATTTTACAGAATTAGACAAAGTTGTTCTAACTTTAACGGTAAGTGCTGTCGTAGTATTTTTTCTTTCAAATCAGAACCAAAGAAAAGCAGACAATACAAGCCAACCTACCAAGCTCACGGTATACTTTATCAGTAAATAATTACAGAATGGCGTAGGAATTTAACATTGGGTATTTAACAGGATAAAATGATTAAAAAGAACCATGATCGCAGATGTAAATGGTAATAGCTGTGAATGTAATTAACATTGAAATAATCAAGCCTACAGCAGACCAGAATGAATGGTAAAGTTGATGGTCTAATCACCGCACTGTTCAAACATTCACATTTGGGGGCTCTGTCAGTATATATACAGTCAATGTATAAAGCAGGGGAAAGTTTTTTCTCTATCATTTCCAAGAAAAATAAGAAATGGGGGAGAAAGTTCTTAAAGAAAAAATGCAGTTTGATACACACTGCATTAATAATGGAGACAGTCATAAGCAGAACGGGCAAAACATCAAAAGGGGCAGTCAAAGCAAATCTCAAAGCCATGGCCAAGGGTGTAGTAACCGCCATTAAATTATTCAGCGTCTATAGTCTATGAGATTGGATGGAAGATGGAACTGAAAGTTGCTTCGTTTATTTAACGTCGAAAAACATCCGTTGGTAAATGAATTATTAGATTTTGCTGTCATAGTTATTGATGCAAGTCACTATCAGAGATGTGATTTGTGATTTTACAAGATTTTAAAGCTGACTGCAATTAAAAAAGTGTAAGTTAAGTAGAGTGATGAAAGTAATGTTAGTAAGAAAAAAAGTTCTATCAGCTTTAACCGAGCGAGACAGAGATCCAGTATTTTGATAGATATATTTGTAACTGGGGAGATGCCACAAAATTGAAGAAGAAAGGCAATCAGTCACAGTCAGCGTACACTCGTCAGTGCGGTCCGCTCGTCGTCTGTAACTTCTTCATGAAAGTAACTCAGAGTGAAAGCTGGACAAGAACTTTCTTTTTTTCTCTTCTTTTTCTTCTTGCAGATCTATCAACAGTACGCGATTCTATCTCCCTTTCTTTTCTGCCCTGTGCTCTCAAGCCTTATCTCACTTGTCTCTTTCTCTGTCTTTTTCTCTTTTGCTCCAGTTCCGATTTGTGGATGCAATTTATTTGTAGGATTTTAAAGGTGAAGGTGAAAAAGATGTAATATGGCATTTAAAAAAAAGTAACTTTCTTTTTGAATTGTGTACGCTACGGATCACTGGGTGCTTTTCGGAAGGGCATATTTTGGGATTTTTCTAACAGAATATATACATTGTTAGACTTATTGTTAGTTGTGGCTATTTTAAATTTTTGTATTGGTTTGACGCCAATAGAAAACTTATTAATTATTTATTTACGTTGGAATTGTATTAGTTGTAGTCTTGATTTCTAATTCTGTAACGCATACTGTTAAACCATAATGGTTCCTTTCTTAACTTTATTTTGGCGTTCTTCATGGTTACACTCTACCAAAATCATCCGGACCGCATCATTTTCCGAAAAAGTGAAGCCATTTTTACTAGTTATAATCGCATCGTTATGATGATTTTTGGCCTCATCATAATATGATAAGGTCCACATTTAGCTTATGTTAATTCCCTATCTATGAAGAAACTCATCAGGACCCCATCTAGTTCGCATAATTACGATGCATTCTAACGCATTGAAATGATGCAATTATACATAACTGTTAAAGATGGCTTCACTTTTTTTATGATGCGATTATGATGTGGTGATTTTTTGCAGTGTACACTCCCACACTGTTCCATATTTTTAACATCGAAATCCATAACAGAGCCTCAGATGATTGGAGCAGGAAGCTATATTTTATCGCTAGTTTTTGAAAATGCCGATAAAATCCATTATATTTAGTAAAAGCAACAAAGTGGAATGGGTTTATATGTATACTATCATCGAATTGGGGCCCAAGCAATTTTTTTTAAAAAAATATCGATTTTGTTGCTAATAAAAATACATTCAGCCTATATTTCAAGATATAATTTTTCTCCCATTACCTATAAATTGTTTGACTTTTCACTTATGTTTTTAAACTCATTTTTGGGGTCCACAAAGTTTTGCTTAAAATGTGCTAACTATATCCATTTATGCAAAGTATGCGTAATTAGTATTATATTGTATATTATAATAATATATTATATATTAATATTGAATCATTCTATGAAAATATATCGTGTAATTGCAAAACAAGTCTTTTATAGGTTTTAAAACTAAATTATTGTAAAATAGAGGCCATTTGAACCATTCGTAATTTGGAATACCTACAGTATATGGAAAATTTAAAATCTATATTTTTATAATTAAATATAATAACGATGGGTAATTTTTTTGTAAGATTAGCAACTGGGTTATTTTAAAAATACCTATGTAAATATGATACGTACTGCTTTAAAAGACTACAATGTGGGATAGTGTAATACATTTTAGAACAAACAAATTTGCAAAAAATGGTTTGTGCACTTTCTAAAAAAGCAAAACGGCGGAATAGATTTAACTGTGACAAATACAAATTTTAAGATCAGACACTAGATGTTGGTGTGGTGAAGATTGGGTTCAGCTGCAGGTAGTAATAGAGCCGTATGATTGCTATTGATATTTTCGGCCAAAAAAACAGTGTACAACTATACTACTTAGCTAAAAAGGCACTAAAGAATATTTTCAAATGGCGTCAAAGCCCGTTACTTTATTTATTTTTCATTCCTTGCATGGTAATCACAAAAAAAAATGATTTTGAAGTCTCTTTATTAATTATTGCAACTTTAAGAATTTTATTTGCAATTTAATTTTGTTAAGCTGACAGATATACAGGTAAAGTTTCAATATTTATAAGTTTCATTACTTAACGTTTTCGAAAAGGTAAATTATCTACTTAGACCTTTTTGAAATCACTAATTTCTAGTTTTGAAAAGGAACATCCTTGAAGCGTTTGAATTTGAGGGACACACCTGGCTGGACCAGCTTATAACTTGGAGTTGGCTTGACAGCTATATAATGATCTTATTATATTAAATATAAGCTTTCCAAAGTTTTTAAATTTGCTCCCACCGTTAACTTACAATTTTGAAATAATCAATCTTCCGGTAGATTGAATTTCAAAAAAGGCAAAAATGGCATACTTAAACGCCAAGCAATCTTATCGCACGAGATGACTTCCTGACTTCATTATAGTTGGTCTCTGTTTTAATGTTTAGTAGCAACAATGAATGCAGCAATGAAATTATTACGAAATCCTTTTAAATCATGTATTATTTCAAATGGCGTCCATACGAGGCACTCAATTAAAATCGCTTTCTTACCTTGTCAAAACGATAATAGATCTAATTTGACATCTTTTTGAAAACTAGTAATTTTCTAGTTTCTGCAGCTCACAAGGTGCTTTTTAAATGGACATGTAGTAGACTTTCAGTCATAACAGAATATATTGTTCGACTTCATTTTCTGGGAGGCCATCTAGCGCTCGGAGCACCCACATCTTCTAATTTTGAGCTCTCAAAAATTGAAGCTTAATTGCAAAATT
>JAQFZC010001694.1:0-27635 GCA_034695205.1 Dicyrtoma fusca | reverse complement strand
GATAGTTTGTATTGTTTTTAATGCAAACAATGCTATAGGCTAGCCAAATCATTACGTTACCCTAAGTACTTACTTCAAACTTAGAACTCAGTCCAGGATGCACAGATTGAAATAAAGTCCCGTACTTAATATTTTCCAACGCTTTATTTGCGATTAAATTTTTAACCAAGATAAATTATAATCGCGATATAAAACTGCTAGTTATTTTACAGTATGCAATCGAATCAATCATAATCCTGCTGCACATTTAACTAGCATCGAACATTTTAAACGATAATCAGATTGTTGATTGTGTTCATTCTTACTTCTATCGTCGTTGGTTGCAATTTCGCAATTTGTTTTAAAATCATAATCGATATTGTCAACTCAAGATTTTCAGGTGGTTTTAAAATAAAACGGTTGATCTTATAATTCTGCGCGCCACGTACATGGTAGTAGGGACGCTATTGTTGCGGTATCTGTTTAATACTCCATGAAGAAAGTCAGTTCCCGCAGGAAATTTAGTGCAAGGCAGTAAAAAAATACTTCATGAAAACTTATATCATTAATTAGATCGTTTTATTTCAAGTAATTCACATAGGTACATACTATGATCCATGAAATAAAATAAAAGGGTTCTGATCCAACATATTATAAAGAATTCATTGAGCACTAATTTATTTTACTCCAATAGCTATGCATCTGTAAGTACAGCATCAAAACTGCATTTAATTTTACTACGGCATAGGTTTTTAAGTTTCCATTGACAACCGCATTGTATTTCACACAACACAAAGTCATCAATAAGTCCGAAATCTAGTTAATGCCATAGAATCTGTAAAATTAGTTACTGTCCCTAAGCAACGCAACGTATAATGCAATACTTGGTGCAAACAATTGAACCGATTTGTACTATTATTTTTTTCACGAAATCGCATCATTTGAAAAGCCTATTACCCAGTAATTTTTTCTCCTAAATGAACTCACTTTGTTTTACCGAATGTCAAGGCAAATATATTTGCAAAGTGAATCAACAAGCCGAATTTGGTAGAGGGAATCTGCAAAATTTAGCAGGGTCCACAGTAAAATTCCTCTAATATTTCTCTGTTTGCGTAGCATAGCTTCCAACTTTTTGAACGATCGGAACATTTTAAAACTCGCTCCTTTCAAAGGCAAGCCAGAGATATGCAGAATGTGTTTTCGGATTCTTTTACTATATTATTAATTATTGTTTCGTTTTTAATTGCTAGAGGTCAACTCGACTTAAATAATTTATCTTTAGTCCTGTGAAATTGGAAAATGAATATAAAACCTTTTCATTATGATGCGCTGTGGACTCAAACCCTGGACGTTGATACAGGTTTTGCGGTCGTAGCGTTTGTGTCAGTAGAACAGTAGAAGGTGTGTGTAGACTTTGAATTGTGAATTGTATAATCAAAGTAAGAAAGTAATAGTAAAGTGAGAAAAGGAGAAAAACACGATCTGAAATTGTATTGTAATAGTGACTTCACAATTCAAATAGTTTTGTGATTAAGAACAGCGTTAGTATTGACTGTGAGGTTTTTACAATACAATTTTACATTTTCACAAAACTATTCATCACAGTTTTAAAGCTTCAGTTGTGTGTCGACTTTAATTTTCCAGCTGCGCCGGTCAAGTATACCATGAAACACGGACTTGTTTCACCTTTGTGTCTCTACAGCTTGGTTAATGATTTTTTAAAGGATGATTCATGACTTCTTTTCTGAAAGTGCGAAAAACGGTCTACATATGATCGATGTCATGTCAAACAGTGGCGCTGGATAGGAGCAGTAATTAGAGCATTCTAAGATACAGATAAATGTAATGGGAAGGACACTCACCGAATTCTAAGATATAGCCTATTAGTGGTCGCATACTCTAAGCAATCGACGTTGGTTGAGATAATCTTTTTATGAACTAATTGTGACCATTGTATTTAAACTAAGCAGACTTGGGTTCTGCACAGCTTTTAAAACTTTGAGAAAAGAAACCAGAGGTCATCCACAAAAAATCTTTGGCAAGTTATCGGAGACCCAAAAAAAAACAAGTCCGTGTTTCATGGTGTATTTGATCAGGGGCAGGTTGAAAATTTAAATTGACAACTTCTAGGTAGACATTCTGTGTGTTCTCTACTTCAATTTTCTCCTCTACCTAGTTTTAACAATGATGTAGTGTGTTCTCTACTAAAAACAAACATTCTCTACCTACTTCGTTTTTGTGATGTAGTGTGTCCTCTACTAAGATTTCGTCGCTCATCTCCCACAATGGTATGCAGAAATAAGATCGATAAGCTAAAACAAAGCACTAGGCAGTAAGTTCCAACACAACACAAGCATAAAAGTAAACTGTAAACATTATTTAATTTTGCGCTTTGGAGGTGTTGGCGGTCCTTAAAAAGACAAGTTGAACCGCTTGCTACATTATCTTAGAATTAGAACACGAATGTTATTACCTGATGTAGCTAAAACTCTTGTTTGCACTAATACTATTTTCATTTCCATTTTCTTTTAAATTCCATTTGCTAACCAGAGAACAATTTATTGTTACCATTTTGAGCCTCCACAGAACATGAGTTGTAAACGACACATGGAACTACATACACAATGCCCATGTACTCAATACTGTTAGTGCAAAGTGCCAATATAACCAGATACATAAAAAGGGTGCTTTGAAAATCTGAACACCATGTTTTACCATGTATACCTTACATAAACATTAGTGTGGCATGTTTGTGTTTATTGATAAAGTGCAAAATAAGGATTTACAACTGAAGAGTTTTTGGCAGAACGAGTTAAGGCCATCTCTGCGTTAACTTGTTAAAAACAACTATTTTCTAAATATGTGTTATAAATCAACTTTTTTTAAAATGAAGAATTGTCCATATTGCTAGTACATTCTGGTAGTATAAATTATTGAAGTCTACCCAGCTTTTAAAAAAAATATTTTGAAATCATAAATATTGGATTTAACTCGTTTTGAAAAAACTCATTAGATTCTATTTATTTTCAAAAAGGTAATTTTTTTCGAAAATTGGATTTTAAGTCAATCAGAAAGTAGCACTACAGCATAGTTAGGTAAAAACTTGGAGGTCTACGGTCACCGGAACAATTTTTAAAAACTCGGTGAAGTTTTGGGTTTTTGGCAAAACGAGTTAGGTCCATTCAATGCTAT
This sequence comes from Dicyrtoma fusca, assembly GCA_034695205.1. Taxonomy (NCBI): domain Eukaryota; kingdom Metazoa; phylum Arthropoda; class Collembola; order Symphypleona; family Dicyrtomidae; genus Dicyrtoma; species Dicyrtoma fusca. The sequence continues at coordinate 24,464 of JAQFZC010001694.1, read as the reverse complement.
TAAATAGTGTTAAAAAATTAATAAATTAAATAGACATAGTGGTCGTTTTGCCAAAATACCAAATCTTCAACGATTTTTTAAAAATTGTTCCGGTGACCTTTGACCTCCAAATTTTTTTAGTCTAGTGAAGCTATAAGATTGGCTAAAAATGTAATTTTCGAAAAAAATGGATTTAAATCGTTTTGCCAACGAACTCTTCAACTACTTTTCACAATGGTATCATATTTTTGGTACTTTGATTTAGCAGGTTATTTACTAGAATAAGAGAAAGATTAAACAGTTGGAGTTGGATGATGAGAGTGCAGCCTTGAGCCCATAGGAGCCTAGAGACCGTCAATAGAAAGTAGGTAGAGAAGGTTTTTTAATAGTAGAGAAGAGAGAACACACTACATCAAAAAACGAAGTAGGTAGAGAATGTTTTCTAAAGTAGAGAACACACTACATCAAAAAAAGTGAAGTAGAGAACACACTTAATGTCTACCAACTTCTACTACCACAAACCACAAACGCTACGAGTAACGCATGTCCTTAATTATTTTTTTGTTTTAGTATATATAGGTAATGTATTCATACATATATCACGGGAATTTAGTATTTTTAATTGGCTTGTTCAAAAGTTAAAAGATGAAATCAGGATACTCGGGAAGTACCTCATAACTAGGGCCACGGCACACTAACTTGTAGGTAATAATAATTGTTTACTGTGACCTGGTTAAGCCCTGAGGTCAACATCTACTATTTATCTTGAGTCTACAATTTCTACTGTCACTCTACAATGCTAAAGATTTCATTTTGATGATTTTGGTAAACATCAAACGTTGAATGTGAAAATAAAATAGAAAATAAAATTTTACAACAATAATAAAATTATGAGCATTTTGTGTGATAATATTTTAAATTTTCGTGTCATTTTATAATAATCAAGGAATGCTCAAGAAATGACAGCCGACAGTTTCTCTACGTCAAAATCTTTTTTAATGTGGTGAAGTGAATGGTAGTTACGGACGCGGAACAAAATTTAAGGACGGAAGAACTTCCGTCGCTTATTTTTTTCCGTCAGGCTACGGAAGAATTCAATGTGAATCAGCTTTAAAAGCTGACGACGTATGTAGATCTCTATCCCAGCTTGCCGTGTGCCACAAAAGTTTTACTGGAACTCTGCCCTAATGTTATTCTGACATTGCTCGGCTGCTGCTGGAGAAAATTCATCGAGGTCGTGTACGACGTAGTCGGAGAATGACTTTATTCAGAGTTCTTACCTCAGCTATCGCTATCGCCACCGCAGATCTTGTGTGGATAGTCCGGATGCTCATACTTGAAGAATCATAAGACCAGATTTTAAATGGTTTAAAAACTTCTACGTGGGGTGGTTATGCACCTTGGAGACCTTTTTTAATTCTTGAAAGTCCCATTCGTGATCTCATTTCCCTAGAATTTTCCTGGTTTCCTAATTAAATTGCAATATATTAAAGCGTAATCTCTATTTTTAAAGCAAGTGTATGTAAACGCTTCGGGATAAGACGTAGAATTACTCAATGACTTCAGCGCATAAGCAAATATGCATAATAATGCTCCTACGTGTAATATCTTGAGATATGCATGAAGCTGAAGCCGAAGGTTCGTGATCGTATGGAGATGATGACTCATTAGATAAAATATTATGGAGTATCCCTCATTCTAGGTGCACTGCGATGACGTTTCTACAGATGCATGTAAAGAGAGACAGACGAGGTAAGATTTGGTTTTTTGGAACATATTTTTAAGCAGTACTTAACATGCCGGCGTTCTCTCCCCTCTCGTTTGCATCTCCATGCTCCTGGTTTCTACCTCATCTTCTGTGACTTGTCAGACTAGCTTGAATTGCGAACGTGGAATGCCTTGATCATGACTAAACATTCCCCAAGAAACACAGAATCGTACTTGGGTACTCCTCCGTTACTATGATGCTAACATGTACTTACACACGGATTCAGGATGCTAGTAGAGTAAAGTGAACTAGCAACTAGCATTGGATTCTATTCTTAGTCAAACCAAACTTTCCCAAACTATCTTCATCTTTTTACGCGATGCTCCGACTATGCATATGTATACAGCTATCTATACTTTTTTCGAGTCTATAGTGGCCACTGAGAAGGATGCTAGAAGTGCCACCACCATTTGTACATAACTATAAAGGCAGTATTACAGAGGTTATACTTAATTCTACCGGCTGACGCTGGTTGAAAAAGGTGAAGCAAAAGGAGCATTTCAAGAACTGTTGTATGGATACCAACTGCAAATAGACGGCTAGAAAACAAAATCCTCATTCCATTGCTAGCAGCTCCTTATGCTCAATTGCAAGTCATCAGTGAGTTCAAGTGCTCTCTTAAACTTGTCAAGAGCAAACACACAAGTTTTTGGTGGTTTAAAGGATAAAGTCCGTCATTTTCATCCGCTTGCCCCCACGTGGTTGTAGGGAAATATTTTATTACGAGTGTATAGGAAGATAATTATATTCTTGCCAGTGCTAGTGGTGGTGGTTAGTGGTCCTCTTTGAATCATATTCCACTCGGGTGAACCAAAGACCAAAGGAGTCAATACAAAAAAAAAGTTTGAAGTTTTATCCTTTATCATATTAACAGCATCTCTGCCTAGAGCTACAATCTACGATATATACTGCTCTACAATTCAACATTATTGGAACAGACGAAGGTAGGTATGCCCGCTCTTGACATTTTTCTTATAGCTACAACATTCACATAGTATGTCATTTAACACTGTGTACATGATGCTCGTCCAACTCGGTGGAAATTAACGTCGTTATCTACGCAGACACGTCCCAGAGTCCTAGAGACCAGTGATAATCAAAATATATTCCTAATAAATTCCCTTTCACAACGTGCTAAAAGGTTTCCTCCGGGTAAACACAAGATACAAACATACATACAAATATAGTCAAATAGTCATTGATTAGTTGAGAGTGTGTGGAGAATGGTGGAGGAAATTTAGTTATTATGAAGGATGGGAAAATGTCCGGAATTTTGTGATATGAAAGGTATGCTGATTAACTGATAGTGCTTCTGAAGATCTAGCATTTATCTGTGAGTTGTAGAAATTTGATGGGGATATTTATACTTCCCTATCCCACTGTTATATTTATGACTGTCAGATTCAGATTCAGATTCCGGCTCGCAGGCGAATGCTGACTGTCTTCTATCGTCTCAGTACATACCTGCTGCCTAAAGTATGTTATGTGGTCTGCATATGCCTATCTGTAACTGCCTCTACGTTTATGTGGAAAGTTCTAGTCGCGCTCTTTGTCACAATTCTGACTCATCATGCAGTTTACTCTATTCACATTCAGACACATTTGCAATTTACGTTGTCAGAATTTTGAGCAAGTCTTGAGAAGAATGTGAGGACAAAAGTTGTTGAACAAAAACTATGTGATAAGCCTAAAGTCGATATTAATCATTTAAATCATTTGTTAGGAGCAAAAATAAAAGAGGAGAAAAGATTCCACTATTCTTTTCTCTGCTCAATCACCAAAGATACCCGTCCCGGTAGAATGAGAGCGATCTAATAAAAGATGTAAGAAAGAAAGACGTGTACCTTCTGCTATGCTTGTGCAATGACTGTACCTATGCTATGTAAATAGGAGAGAGATGCAAACACTGAAGATAGTTTTAGTCGTACATATATTTTAGACGTAGATAGCTAGGTAGGTATACGTTGGTTGGAATATGGGCACGGAGTGACATATGTGCAGCAGTACTTTGAAAAATATTTGGGTCTCATCTAGGAGTTGCGACTTGAAGAAAAAAAACTTTTTTTATTTTCCAGAGGAAGAGGTTTTTAAGGTGAGTTTATGCAATTCACAATTTACATCTTCAATCTACAACCTTGGCTCTGACTCTGGCTTTGGCTCTGTCGATGCTCACCATCACAATGAGTGTTTTGCCTCCTCTTCGTTTTGTTCTGTGAGGGGAGACTGGAGTGAGAGGCAGAGACCGTGAGTGAGTGAGTGCATGTTTCAGATTTCCTACGTATCAATGTAAACAAACCATGACACGACATTGAATATATGAATAGAAATGAGTTGGAATCGGAAAAGTTAAGCTACTTAGATTTTATTTTATATCTTTTTTGTATTTTCTATTACCTTACGTTTACGTCAAAAGGGATGTGTAGAAGAATTGAAATTAAAATAGCAGTACCTTGTGGTGTTATTGGTGTGGTTGCATGCTTTTCTATGACTCAACCTCAGCACTGAGTAGATCTCCCTTTAGACACAGGAGATCTGAATCTGCTCAGTCAGTTAGAGGCACACACACACACACAAACACACACACAGAGTATGCCTATACGTATTGATTTTCTTCAAGTGAATGTATAAGCAGTAAAGGGAAGTAAACGGATTCTTTGCTCTCTGCTTTGATGTGATCCTCTTGGCTTGATTTTACAACTACATACATCTGTGGATGTACATGCTTCATGTGTCTAATGTCTACGGCTTGCCTTCTTCCCTTACGGAAGTCATGCTTTATGGTGAACTTCTCTTTCGGCTCTTTGTACGTCTCGTATGGAGAATGGGAATGTGAGTAGAATGGTTTGTATGGGTTTTGTATGTAGCCGTCCGAGACATAAAATTTCTGAAGAGAGGAGTTTTCTCCTTTCAAATCTTCAGTGGGTCCGGTAAAGTCTGACGCTCGTGTGCATTATTGTAGTACACTCCGCTCTCCTACTCTCCCGTGTGCTGTGGGGAGCCTATTACCCTAAGCTATGCCACAGTCGGGATGCGACTGCGTTCTCTACGGTAGTTCTCATTTTTTGGGACTCATCCGATATCCTATGAGCGGATGGTCAATTCCATCCACCAGACTCCCAGACTCCCGAAGGAAGTCTGCTCATCTCTCCGTCGCCCGTGTGTGCCAGTGGTGTGTTCATTTACCCGGCACTCTCGTCACTCATTTACAACTCGTCTAAGCTTTAGATAACTTCTCGCTTTGACTCTTTCAGCTCCTCTCATCATGTGTCTGTAATTCCTGCGTCGCGTCGCCGTCGTCTCTTTCCTTTTGTTTTTGTTTATTCTTCTTCTTCTTCTTGTGTTCCTGTGTGACTGGAGATCCTAAAAGCAACTTTTCACTTCTACCCGTCTTCACGTTTCCACACCAGTATAGTACTGCGACAGTCCTAGAGACGACACACGTGCACCCCTCACGCTGTCTGTAGCTTACATAGTTTCTCCTTATCATTTGTGACGTGCTAATGTTTTCCCACTTGACACTGTCAATATTCTACTGATATATATTTTTTACGACGTCCTGTGGGCAGGCTTGCCTCCACTCCTCGCACGCAAATGAAAACATTTAAACTACTGTAACGGTTATCGTATTCTTTTACACGAGTGAAAGTCGTTTCGTCTCAGCTCCCCGCGCTTCCTAACTTTCTCTGTTAAATATGTGTGAGTGTGTGTGTGAGTGTGGATGAGATCAAGAATGCATGAAGCGAGAATTACCTTTTGATGGACACGACATCGTTTTGCTCTTCTTCTTCTACTTCTTCTTCTTTCTTCTTCTTCTTTTCACTTTGTAAATTGTTGCCAACTGGCAATAAATTCTTCACCGAACTCGCTGTCACAAGGTTTGATGCCGACATGCACTTCATCTAGTTGAATAACTCACGCTTCCTCCCACTACACTATAGACATCATGTATAGATTATTGTGAGACTAGAGAATTCGCTGAAGGTAAACAGAGACATTTTTCAACAATTTTATTCACTCAGAATCATTTTTGTTGTTGGTATTCTGGAGTCGTACGACTCAAGTTAATGGTTCCATGTTATAGACACTTAGGTGTACGTAATTACAGTGAAATGGTGTGGGAAGTGAAGGTATTTATCTTGTTTGGATGTAGGTAGGAAGGTATGCAAGCTGTACTTGGGATGAATGTTGTAGTAGGAGGACGTAGTACGTGTTGGTTTGGTTATACAGCCAGACTTGGTGTGTTGGTATGCCAAAGTCTGTAGTTATTTGTGCTGGATTGGGCTCTAATGCGTTCTGATGTGTGTTCCACGTTATTGATACATATTACTCAAGTTCAAGCATTACATCACCCAGCAAAGTTATGGAGAAACGACTGCCGGGACTGGCAGGGCAAAACTATATATTTTCTATTTACTCATGTCACGCTTTCCTACCCCTTGTCGTTCGTCTCTCCAAAAGCAAGATGTGTATGCGGCCTGAACCCAGACACCTACATAAGCAATAATGGATGGAGCCTGGGGTGCACTTTAACGGTAGGCTTTGTCAGTATTAGTGTGGAGCTAGTGATGGAGAGGACATCGTAGATATACATAATCCAGTAAATCAGACAGTATACGAGTATAAGTCGTGCTCAGATAATTTTACTGTCAAGCATGGACTTATAAAATATAAATTGTTTATTTATTGTTTTGTTTTTTTTCCTCGCTCTCTGTCTTCCTCTCTCTCCCTCTCTCTCTCTCTCTCTCTATCTGCGAAACTGAGTCTGCTTGTGATAGTGATAGCGATAGTTCAAAATTACGTAATTCAATTAGAAATTAATTATTTTTCCTATTGCCATTGTAGTATCTTGTCCTATTTATCCTTTCCCTTTCTCCTCTTACATCTTGAGTAGCCTGCCGCAGACTCGAGCCATAAAGTTTTGAGACACAATACTAAGCAAAGTTCCCGCATCCGCGTCGGTTAATTTGCAAAGGCATCCCAGCCCTATAATGCATGTAGCAAGTGGCAACGTACATAGGTACCTACATACATAGTATGAACATGGCAGCATAAAATAGTGTGTAACTGGCACTGGGAGTAATTTTCGGTATGAAATTAAGCTATTGTACAAATAGGATTATCTTCATGTCGGAATATTTAAAGGGGATCTTTTATCCCTTCATTTTCTTAATGCTAGAAGAGTGAGAGGGCTTAACGATTTCCTGTAGCTGATTATTATTTCATCGTCCCGGTCATATATATATATACATGTCGGAGGAGACTAGCTCAAGTAAAAATGAACAAGTAAAAATGAATTTTCGAGTTTGTAAAAAGATGCTCAGAATGGCACGCAGTCACCCTAGTTATTTGTCGAGGGCCAATGGCTACAAACTACAAATGTATCAAGTATAGTAAAAATAAGGATGTATATCCCCGAATGTTGCTGTTTCTCACAAAAGCGACACTAAAGATGTGTTCGGAACTTATGATTCACTGTATATTTTGTCCATATAATGGCAAATACGCTTGTGAGCTAAAAGCAGTAAATTGCTGAATGCACGCAGTGGTGAATAGATGTAAATTATAATGATGTAACACTCAGCATTATGACACACCATAAAACTTTGACATTTATTCCAGTTTATGTTTCTATGTAGTATAGAGTGTAGCATGGCAACGGAGAGAGCTCTGACTTAAGTCTCTGTGTCACTTTGTGCGTCAGATATGATCTCCGTGGCAAGGGAAATAGCAGTCTATATATTTGTATAGGATGTACTAAGCGGGTCGGCAATGTCGGCCCGGCCGAAATAATAGAAAGCTGTCTAGTTGCTAGCTATTATTATTATTATTATTGTGTATAGTTGCAGTGAAAAAGCTCTCGGTTTCGGTTTTTGCTCTTCATGCACATATTCGTGCTCTCTCAGTCTTTCTCTCTCTCTGATGTTATGCTAGTTTGCCCATTGGGTGGTATAACAGCAAACGCTTCAGACTTATTACCCCGGCATGTGCTCAGCTTTAATTCAGTATTACTCTTGAAGATTTTAAGCAAAAAAAAATACTGAGTTATGATATGGACGCTTTGCAATTACACATTACTACATACATATATACATGAAAACCTACAAATTTTATCTAGTGTAACAGCTCGTGGCTTCTGTTCCTCTCGTAATCTGCACTCACTCAGCTACGAACGTACATATAGGTAGGTACATAGTAAATGTCCCATAAAAGTATTGTTAAAACATGGATACATACCTATAACCAAATCTAAAGGTATATATATATAATTTGGATCCAAACACAAACTCTCTTTATCGTCCTTTTTTGTTGGTACCTACATTCGTTGATAGCATTTTGAGTAAACTTTGCAGGGAGAGGATAGGCAATTATAAAAAAAGTCGAGTACTGCTATTTACAGCTGTATGCGTAGTACTTACTACGCCTTGTTGTGGTTATATTATTATATTTTTTTTTCGATACTCACGGTCTCCAAGCACACAGCCACAGTAGTACAGTTAAGTTTCAGCTAGTTTTTCATAGGAAATATCTTCAAAGTATAATATAATTTCCATCGAGTTTGAGTGGAAACATAATAAAACTGCATAAAAAGGACAATCAATGAATTCATAATTAAAGGAGATAAAGGAGCACATAGCATTTTTATGAGTCCTGCACAATTGGAATGCATGAATGAGAACGTATCTAATAATCCAATTTATGATGTGAATGGGAGTGAAGTTCGCATAGGTACAGTGCGATAGGGACGATAGACGATAGGTTACTGCCTCTGAGTGCTCTTTACTTTATTAGAGGAATTTAAAAAAAAAATGTATCATGTGGACAAGTGTCTGACTGTGTGTATTTGTCAGTATTGTATTTTAAGAATGGCAGATACTAGAGTTGAAGCTGTTGAGCTATTATTGTAAATATCAGTGACATCATATGATTTAGCATTGAGCGCTGGATTGTTTACACGAGCCGTGGAACGTACCTACAGCACAGGAGTACATGGGATGTCCTGTGTGTCGACTCAAGTCAGAGTCAAATGACAGGACCCAATTGAATCCTAAACTGTTTTGGTTTTGCTGGCATGTGTTTGGCCTAGCCACGACGAGTGTACATACATGCTGAATGGAGGAGAGAGTATCTGTGTGAGAGCATGAGACTGAGAGGTATGTTGTTGGGTGAGGTATTAGATTGCTGATAAGGGAATGACGAGACTGCTTAGGTGTAATGGTGTAATGGTTTCGTCAATTGAGTACAGTGCCACTGTGATGGCATGAAGGCAAAAGCTATGCAGAGTCGAAATTCAGGTGTGTGTGTTGTCTGTGTGTGTGTTAGACGGGGGAAGAAGAGGGATGAATATGGACGAGGTGCGACGAGAGGGTGGGCCAGGTGCACAAGATGTCTTGGAGAGCCCTAGTGGAGATCCTCAGTGTGCTCCAGACGACGAAGAAATGGTGGACACGGAGCGAGATCTGGCCGAGGATGCCCAGTGGAAAAAGATACAGCAGAATACATTCACACGGTGGGCCAATGAGCATTTGAAAACTGTGAGAAAGAATGTTGGCAACTTGGAGACCGACCTTTCGGACGGTCTTCGACTCATTGCCCTCTGCGAAGTTTTATCGGGAAAGAAACTTCCTAAGCACAATGCAAGACCCAACTTCCGATCCCAAAAATTGGAAAATGTGTCCGTTGCCCTCAAGTTTCTTGAAAAGGATGAAGAAATTCGGATCGTTAATATTGGTATGTCAATCTTCTTTTTCTTTTTTTTTACGACTCCTTTTACCTATTTTTATTTTGACTAACACCGCACCGGCACTGCACTGGTACTGGTACGGTGTACGGTCAATAGACACTTGTTTCCCTCTTTCCAAATATCCTAGGTACAGTATAGTATAAATATCCTAGTAGGCAGTATGTACTTTTTTTTCAATTCAAATCTATTTCACGTTCACATTCTGGGAATAGTTATTGTTCACAATTCACAAGTCATAAGTCAAAGTTTTGAGTTCCTGAGTAACTTTTTATTATCAGTTGTCAATACATTAGTGAAAAGTTTAAAAATTTGGCAGCATCAAATTAATCGGTTTCCATGAGGCGCAATCCTTAATTGGCAGGTAATTGTCAACGTAGCCTGAGCTGTCAGAGCCGGGATTAACTTTTGATTAGATTAGCACGTTTTAAATTTGGTTCAGTGCTTGTTCGTGAGTTGTGTGGAACCGGTGCTGTAGAAGTAGAGTGGAATGTAAGCAACTTTTTTGATGCTCCCACTCATTGTTAAACTTCTTTAATTGGTCTATGATGTCATTAAGTAAGTATGTGCAGCGCAGGGAGATTTTTTGCTCCAGAGTCAGTGGCTGTTGGAATTTGAACCTACCTTTCCTATTTGTGCATCACATTTAATTTTATGTCTGTTTTGCTTCAACACATCACAGTCTCTTCTATTATGGTGTTTAATTTCGATCGTCTCTCTACTCCCCGGTCAAATCATATTCCCTGCACTTTCTGCTGGCTCCCTTCAACGCACGCACGCAGACACAAACACACACAAAAACATACACAGTGCACAAAAAGACAAAGTTATTTTAAACCCTTCTTTATGGGAGCTCACGTTCGTCGGTGCCCCTTCTGTCTGTTTTATACCACTCTCATTTTCTATTTCAGCCTCCAATAATTTAATACAACAATAATATACTTTGATGATTTATCAAAGTGATTTAGCTCCCTAGCAATTCGTTTTCAAATACGTAAATGAAGGTCTTTTTTGCAGTGCATTCACCTTCAGGTATTAATTTATCATTTTTCATACTGTATAATGAGAGCAGTTGGCTACTGACACCACTATGATATAAAATGCCTGTCAGTAGCAGCACACTACGTTGTATCTGAAATAAATAAATAAAAAGTCGGTCCTACAAAATGATAATGCCACCAAGGATATACATACAGATATCTCAAAATCCATAGGACAAAAACAATATGAATAAATCCATCTCCTATCGTCGTATCAGAATAGTTTGATTAGTGATTGTTTCTTTTCTGGCTTATATTTTTATAAATCTGAGCAGAATAGATTAGAAAAAAATGACATTGCGTCCAAAGCAAAAAGGCAAGGGATAAAAATAAATATGTTGAGTTTCCAAGTGTGCTACAATTGGAATTTCCTTTTTCCAACTCTTGTGGCATAAATTTTCGATTGTACTTGTACAGATATGATCGGGACGCTTTAGAGCCTTTGATGCCAAAATAAGTACAAGAGTCGAGAATATGGTTCTGGGAATCAATTTTATTTAAACCATTGGAACCAATAAAAAAATTCCTTTGGGTTGCTCTCACAGTTGTATATTTCTTTCACATCAAAGGACTCGGGTGTGTGTGTGTGTGTGTGTGTGACTGTGTGTTTGTGTGTAGATACATCTGTACAATCCTTATATTGCTATGACCGACATTTGATCACAAGGACTCATATTTCAGTGAGTAAATGTACACTTACTAAATATAATAATGATTTTCTTTATTGCATCGTGATCGTAAGTGAAAATATTGAAGGCATTGAAGTTCGACACCATGCATGGGAGCCAAAGTACAATTCTATGTTCAAAAATGGTTATGTCATAATAAGTCATGCTCGCATTCGTAGAATATTTGCGTCAGTCATCCTAATTTTTAGTGACTGTACTGACGGATCTTAACCTCGTCTCATACTTGTACAAAAGCTGCAGACACATTCCTAAAGCACCTATCAGAGACACAGAGAGAGAATTATGGACATAGTTGCAATTCTCCCAATATATCCCAATGTAGGGTGTCTGAACATATGTATGCATGCATACCGCAGTGATACTTTATTACAAAGGTAATATTAGTACGCTGTCGTGGTCTGTACGTGTGTGTGTGTGTTAAATATCTGACAACGAAGCTTGGTTTAAAATTCTGCAAACTCTAGGATTGGCATTGGATATCTGTAAATAGCGTAATATATTGCATTGTGCTTTGTTTTCATGTAAATAAATTTGTACGCGTAAAAGTAGATAAGTCTTGAAGTCTTGACAATTGTGAGCTTGAGTCTCCAGAGAGACACATGCATACCTACCTCTGTGCATGTCATGGGACTGTGTCTACATAGTACCTACTTATTTTGTGCCCATAGGAATTAGTTTGTGCATTCTCAAGTAACAAACACAATATAAATAGTTGCATATCTATTTGATACCGTACAAGAATGAGTAGCAAGAAGGAATAATAAATAAAAGGCTACTCATGAAGAATCGACAAAGTAATATACCTATATGTACCATGGAGTACGTTGTTGGAGGGGAGAGAGGGGTTGAATAATGTAGTTAATTTTAAGTGGTGAGCTCAAAAGTGAATTTTTTTTTCATTCCATGTATGTATATGACGTCGACGTCGACCCAACTTCTCAATGTTAGTTAGACGTATTTAATTGTGATTTGAGTTTTGTCACCATATATGGACGGGAACAACAGTTGGATTCCCCAATCTGGATGATCTTTTCCTTTCTCCATTTCCTAATCAGTCTCGTCTGTCATCTTATATTCTTACAATCAGTCAAAAGAATGTCTGTGTTGAGTTAAAGGCATTACAGGAATATACACAGTTAATTCTAATGGACGTGCCCCTAGATCCATACCTACATACGAGCTCCATGACTCTCCTCACTCGTCTTGTTTCTTGTATGATTAGTTTTCATTCACAGTCCAAGAATCCTAGACGACGAGGACGGCTCCTTAACTCACAGAGTTTCTGGATTCTGCTGTTTTTGACGTTTCCTTGGGAGTTTGGATTGAACGAGTCTGTTGTGCTTAAGTATGTTGTATGTATACCACTTGCATTATATGATTATGTTCTCTCCTTGTACTAATGTTGTGCGGAATCAAGAACTTGGGCAGTTAGTGAGCCATAGAGATAGACTGTGGGATTGACTGCGGAAGGCTGCAAGGAAAGGCTCCTACAAACCACTGCTACGGTGGAATTCAACTTCTTGGATACATCTACACACACACACACACACACACATGTACACTCCTTTTCCTTTCTGGCAAACTCCTAATACTTACATGGCATTTTTCATGCATTGTTAAGTCATCATTTCGTAGGAGATGTAAATGGAAATGCAAAGGGGAAAATGATATTTGTATGCATTAAACATGAAGCAAGTCTGTAACTAACTGGTAACTCTTCATGGGTTTGTCCGTGGAGTTGTAGTTTATAATGTGCAAGGGAGTCTGTGTAGTAGTGTAGTGATTAGGACGTCTGCTCCTCTGCTGTGCATAAGTCTATGCATAGAAATCGTAATAAAACTTGTAAGTCAGCTTAATGGCTTCACTGGAAGTTCTCTAGTCAAAGTCAACTCTCCAACCATGTAGGTAAATGGGAAAGCAAATTCACAGATTCAAATCCCTACATTATTGTGCATACACGTATACAGAGAGTATTGAGTGTATTATTATTATTATTATTATTATTATGCACAATATCATTTCATTCCTTAAATTCAGCGGGCAGTCCACATCAGCACAGAGCTACACTGCTTTTATGACAACAGACAGACAGACAGACAGACCGACAGACCGACAGACAAGCAAGGCTCGTAGTAAACATGTACACGCTCTTCACATAAGGCATTGCATTCCCTTATTACTTCGCCTTGCCTACGTGAGCTATACTTTACAAACGAGTCACAAAAGAGCTAGGATGGATTCTGCGAGGGTGTTAAATGCTATCGCATCACCAACAACTTAAAGAAGCTGAAGCAGCAAAGTCAAAGGAAGAATACAGTTTTTTGAGACTTGGGCTTGATGGTGGGTTCACTGTTTGTGTGTGTGTCATGTACATATAGCTATATACATACATCACCGTCCTTATGCACTGGGTCGGGAGACACTGCAAAACATTACTCATTCTTATTAAGCATTCTTCTTATATGGCGAATCAGTTCCTTTGGATCGCCGTCTTGTTGATAATGTCGAATCAGCTGCCGGCCATGTCATAGACTACTACTGTGAGAGAGAACCTTGTACAATTTTGAGATGTTTTCCCTAATGTTGTTAGCCATGGTTTACAATAATTCAAATCTAGGTACAAACTATATAGCTCTTTTAATTTTTTTTAACAATCCAATCCAACTTGCTTGACCACTAAATTCTATTTAGAGGCATTACGCTTTAAGTAAATTAATTGATGTGGAAGGAGCTATTGTACTCTATCCCTTATGGTTTGTTTTTGTTGTTCGTTACTAAATTGAGGCATTTGATGTCCCATTAATTCCAGTCATAGTCCCAGTTAAGAATTGTGTGCTAATTTCATGGGGACAGTCCGAGACTGACCGCATCACATCCTATAAGGACTAGAAAAGCACATTGTGATTGTTGGAGTCGTTTATGAGTTTTTGTAATTTCTACTTGTTCCGTAAACGGTGTGACGCTTGACGCTTTTCAATTCCGACACAGTGATTCAACACCTTCGTTAGTGCTACTTTTGAGCTGGGCAATGAGCATTAACACGATCGACAGAGTTAAATTATCTCTACAACGGATTTAAATGCATCATGAACCGTACCATCGTGTACTTCTTTTATTGTTTTTATTTTCACAACTTTTGTTTTTTTTCTTTCACTCACTACATTTCAGCGGAAATACAATCAGCAGTAACCGATCTTGTCTGCAATTCCATCGGTTATGAGCTCGAGTTATTAGTGTACACACACACAAAGTCGCTGCAGTAACTTTGCAGTGTACTGCCTATTGCCTGCGTCTATAATTATAATTATCCATAGCTGTATACACACTATAGCTATGTATACATATAACAAAAGTAGTACAGTTTTTTTTAAAGCTACATCCTACTATATTTTATAATATCCCGTCCATTTGTAGCAGTAAAGTTCATCTCTTCATGGATGTCGTGTATAAATATGATTTGATGGGTTTTATTAGCCTTGGTACCTAGGTAGGTACCTACCTACAACATTACATGCATCTGTATCAAAGTCGTTAAATCATAGATATATTATTGTTATTGCTCAATTGTAGTTTGTTGAGCTTTTCACTTTACCCATTTAAAGTTACATCTGGAACATTATTGGGAGGAAACAATGTTTCTCTCTCTCTCTCGCTTACTAGTTCGTCAAATCAAATTGAAAATCCACTAAAATTCCATTGGTTTTCGTATAAAATCGACCCAAAGTCTGTCCTGTCATGTCTACTCCATGTCTACATGGGAAAATGTGAAAATAATAGTGTCTGTCGAGGTAATGGGCTTCTAGTAGAGGAAATAGACTGGATGAAACTGAGAATGCACTGGGGTATAATAAGTATCACACCGTGATAATGTAAATTCATCCGTCCCATCCTGTATCAAAACATTTTACGCTTCGACTCCTCATTCACGTCTCTCGCATCATAGCACCGCCTAATAATCACACACAACTATTATTACCTTATATGTACGCACAGACACACACACACACACACGCGCGCACGCCAGCAGCATCTTACATAAGAAATTACTAAACGACTAGCGATAAAGGCAAAGTATAATATATATTATATAAATATAGCCACATTCCAGTACATTATAGTGCCCTGTATGTACTATGAAGGGAGCAGCAATTGTTTATGCCTTTATAAAAGCAAAAGGAGTAATAAAACTGGAAGTTGCACATTTTTTCCCCCCATTTCCCCAATGCACGTCCATGCATACGAGTAGAAGTAAATGTGCATACATGGAAACGATACAAAGTTACGCTCTATAGTGGTGACAGCTGGAGTAATAAATTTATTCCCTGATACACAATCGATCAATTCTTTTTAGTCGACATCATGTCAGAAAGTACATATATCCAACGACAGCTTCCTTCACATTAGGTCCGTCATATACTCTTATGTAAGGGAACAATAGTGCACAGGTAGACACGTGTAGACTTGACTATCAAGACTTCCAATGGATGGTATGGATTTGGTAGAAGTTGAAATCAACCTAAAAGTTTAAAGGATGGTAAAATTTGGACCGTCTGGAAAGAGGAGCTCAGAGCGCGGAGCTCCGATAGTGGAAACTTAAGTGTATAATCTCTAGGGGTAGTGAATTGATTAGTTTTTGGTTACTCCGAGTGAAAAAAAGTTTTTAGAGTGCAATAATAGAAAAGTAAGGAACAAACGAAAGTTTGAGACTTTTTTTTTAGTGTCCTTTAAAAAAATTTCTATCAAATAATCCTCCTGTCCCTAGAGTACGGCACTGCACTGCTTCCAACCAATTCTAATTTCTGTAGAAGGAAATAAAGCACCGGATGCGGAAAAATTGATTGATTTTAAAGTTAATGAATCCTTTTTGAATTTTTGGTACTCTTTTTGTTTTTCCTTTAGATTCATCTGACATAGTAGATTGCAAATTAAAATTGATACTGGGCTTAATATGGACGCTTATTCTTCACTACTCAATTTCCATGCCTGCGTGGGAGGGCGAAGAAGATTACCCACAAGGAGAAAAAGGGCCTACACCCAAACAACGGTAAATCACGAGTCCAATTATCCAACTTTAATTATTATGTAGAAGTGCAGAATGCTTTGAAGGCAGAGAGTTTAGCAGACAAGAATGAAACAAGTGAATGTTTGTACAGCCTATTTGTACGTGGGATTGGTTCATTCATATGCATGCACTCAACCATCCAGACCTATGTACCTACCTACAGTACATGACTATGCTAGAGTGATATGTACATCTGTACTTGATAACAATGATACTCTTTTTGTAGATTACTTCACTGGGTCCAGAGTAAAATCCCTGATCTTCCAATTTCAAACTTTACTTCCGACTGGAAAGATGGACGTGCGGTGGGAGCATTAGTTGATGCCGTCGCCCCAGGTCTTTGTCCTGACTGGCCCGACTGGAATCCAAATGACGCACTGCAAAACGCCACGGAGGCTATGGGCCTTGCCGATGATTGGCTCAACGTTCGCCAGGTTTGTTATTAGTAGAAGAATCTTATCTAATGAAATGATATTTAAACAGTTTGTTTCCCTTTTCTCTGCATTTATAAGGCAATTTCGGTCTAGCTTTATGATCCAAACTTGTGGACATATCTATACTCTGACGGAAGTTCAACGATTGGATTAATGCTCTCTTTTGGCTCTTACATTTTCCGTTTATCGTTTGCTTTTATGACTTTTTCTAGCTGATAAAACCCGAGGAAATCATCAATCCTAATATTGATGAACTTTCAATGATGACTTATTTATCTCAATACCCAAGTGCCAAATTAAAAGCTGGAGCTCCAATTCGCCAGCGAACAAATCCAAATAGGTATGTTTTCTCAAACTTTACAGTGTACCGAACAAAAAAAAGAACAAGAATTCTCCCACTCTTATCTACACACTATCCTAAATTCAAATTGTGGTTTTATTATCCTCTTTCCTGAACTTTATGTGTGGCGTCTATCTGAATGACATTTTTGTTGACAACACAACAGTGTGGCACCTCCCAGGTATGCTGTCATCGATTTTAATTTACTCCATCACTAACGCATGGAGTGCCGTGCTCACCTGGTCTGCAAAGCAAAAACTGAAAAAAAACAAACAAAATAATAGCACTAACTTGTGGTTTTCTTAACTGTTGATTTCCATTCGTAATTCACCCCCACTACTACTACACTGTATAATGCATGACGCTAAAAAGTTGACGACACTTGTAAATATACTGTAAAAAAAATGTAAATATGTATGTAGAAGGAAATCCATAAGAAAATAGTCTGGGATGTAGACAATAATGCAATGCTGCGCAGGAGAGTCAATTTTTAAAATTTCAAATTATGATTACAATTTTGCAAATTATTATTTAATTCCAGAGTGAGAGCATATGGACCAGGAATTGAACCATCTGGACCTGTGGTAGGAGCACCCGCTAATTTCACGATTGAAACGTTCTCAGCTGGGAAAGGCGAGATTGATATCACTGTAGACAACCCGAATGGAGAAAGAGAGCCGGTACGTATGTATTTCATCTCATGTGTATGTACATAGTAATGGCACACGTGAGGACGGACTAGAGCTTTATTTATAAACGAACTCTATTATTATTGTATCCCAAGCTTCCTTGATTTTTTTTTACGGATGAATTATGTAAATGCCTACTTGTGATTCTTATACTGTCGTGGATAAAGAGTGATGGGGATTTGATTCTATATTTGAAATATTTTAGGTTGATATTAGATTCAACAACGACCGGAATTTAACATACAGTGTGTCGTACACTCCAAAGCACGAGGGAGTGCATACTGTGTCAGTGCTATACTCGGACAAACCAATTCCAAAATCCCCATACAAAGTATTAGTGGAGGGCCGGGCTGGTGATCCTAATAAAGTGACTGCATCTGGACCCGGGATTGAGCCACACAGCGTTGTTGTGGGGAGACCCACATACTTTGATATCTTCACTAAGGGTGAGAACTTTATTGTTTAGATGGTGTGAATAATTTTGTGCCACCAGGCGCAAAATTATGAGGCACAAGGAATTTGTCCTTTAAGTGTAGTGTGAAAAGTATATACATTGTTTCCAAATTTAATGTTTGTATAAAGTTTACAGTTCAAAGTAGAGACTCATTATGGTACCAGCAAAAGGGAGAATTCCATGAAGACCTTGTTTGTTTATATTTGGTTGACTGTGTATTCATTTACAGATGCGGGGAAAGGCGTTCCAGAAGTTATCATCCTAGATCCGTCTGGACAGAAAAATACAGTTCCTGTCAAAATCCGACAAATCAGCACTGATGTCTGGCGATGTGAGTACGTCACTATGGCCGTTGGAGTACATTCTGTCAACGTCTTCTTTGCTGGCCACCCCATTCCCTCTAGCCCCTACGGAGTGTCCGTGTCTCCAGGTTTCTAAATTCCTTCATTTTTAATCTACTCCAAATCTTCAAATACGTTCATTTTGTATTCCGTAGACTGACTGGGGCAGTCAGAGTGGTTTTGAGGTATCAGCCTTACTATAAGAAATTTATATCGCTATTCTCTAACTCACTCTTTTTAGTGTCTGATGCAAAGAAGGTTCGTGCCAGTGGACGAGGTTTACAACCAAAAGGTGTTCGTGTGGGAGATGCTGCCGATTTCCGTGTTTACACTGAAGGAGCTGGAGAGGGGAAAGTTGACATACGTGTTATTGGCCCAGGTTCATACCAATCATACCTTTATTTTCAGTCTACATATTTTATGTCCACTCACTTATTTTGGAATTAAATATGGTGGTCTACTGCAGAGTATGTACATATGATACATAGAACCGTTGGAGTCACTCCAGCGCCCTCGCACATAGTCTAAAACACTGTTTTGCGGGTGAAGCAGAGAACTTTGCGCTTGTTCCGCAACTCTGAAATATTTTCTTACTGCATTATATATATACATATATTTTACAACTGAACACTACTGCCGGAGGAGACGGACTGATGTATTATGCAAACACAAATGAATAATATGATAGAGTATAGGATGACGCAAAAGAACTTCTGTAATTTAATTACTCGGTGTCAATAGAGTTTTAGACTTTAGAATGACTAATTGTATACTCTTATTAGTGTCTATCAGTTTTGAATAATTAACATCCTTCTTTTTTGTGCCATGATTTTGCACTCTCAATTCAACTGCAATTTAATTTCAGACGTTACGCTATACATATGACTATGTAATGAAACAAAGCTATTTTACAATTATCCTCTTTTACACAGACACTGCAGTGAAGCCGTCATGAATAATAAATAACTATGCGAGGCATAGCTCTCTCTCTCTCAGGAGGTAGACCTCTGTAGTGTAAAGACAGCACCGGTTTCTGGATAAGTTCGTGCAGGGATAAAACTTAATTTACCTTGTTTGTGTTTCAGGGGGTTTAAATGAAGCTGTCAAAATTGACAAAAGCACCGGAACCACCTATGAGGCCGTGTACAATCCAAAGAAAGAGGGAAGATATATTATCATGATTTCTTACGGAGGGCAGGAAATCCCCCGATCTCCATTTGAAGTTAATGTTGGACCCTACAAGGAATCAGCCATAAGAGCCTACGGTCCTGGACTTACTGGAGGAGTAGTGGACTATTCTGCCTTGTTTACCGTGGAAACAAATGGGGAGACCGGTGCTCTAGGATTTAGTATCGAAGGACCATCACAAGCCAAAATTGAATGCCATGATAATGGTGATGGATCTGCGGATGTGAGGTGGTTCAGAAAAAAAATATTGTTATGCATTTTCTGAGTCTTTGGGGACTTTATAATACTTTACAGCATGAAGAGAAAAGAAAATGAAAATGTTATATTTGGTGTAATGTTGAGTTTCGTCCTGAAATTCCAGCTACCTTCCAACAGCTCCCGGCGAGTATGCAGTCCACATTTTATGCGACGAAGAGGACATTCCAAAATCCCCATATATTTCCCATATATTGCCAAAAAGCGACTTTCATCCTGATTTGGTATGGATAGCCTACTTCTGTTCAGCCACGAAAGACAAGTTTTCGTATGTTTTTGAGCTTTGCTGTTTTTTTTATGATCAGGTGGAGTGCCATGGACCTGGACTGGAGCCAAATGGAGTTGTTACGTCTAGGCCAGCAGAATTTGTTGTAAACACTAGCCGTGCTGGGTCTGCCCCGTTGGAAGTTACAGTGAGTCTATAACTATACAGACTGTCAAAATATTATTAAAAAACTGCAGCATATGTATCATGCATAGTTAGTAGACATTGCTCACTCATGTGAGATACCTTAGATGCCTATATGTATACATATATAGCATGGACTATGAATACTCTAGATTTATATTTTAAGTCACAGTTGATATGATAATTCTAGTAGTTTATTTACAGCTTTTTGGAGTTTTTTCAATTTAAAAAGCAATTGTGTTTGCTCGAAATAATCTCAAAATTTTTGTTTTAAGGTTATGGACTCACAGTATAATCAATTAGATGTGAAAGTGAGGAATAATAAAGACGGAACACATTCTTGCAGTTACGTGCCAAAAATAGGTGCCAAGCACACTGTGCAAGTAAGCCATTTTCTATAACTTAATTACCTCGATTAATTCGAGTAAGATTCATGCATGGTAAGTGAGTTTAATGTATTTAATGAAGGAATTTTTAGAATGGAATTGGATCCTTGTAAAATGTAATTATTCTAATTATGCTGTCTCATTTGTAAAGGTCAATTATGGTGGAGTGCCAACAAAAAATAGTCCGTACCGCGTTCTCGTCTCTCAGCCTACAAATGCAAAGAAAGTCCAAGTTTTTGGACCAGGTATCGAGAAAAATGTCAAATCTAAAAAGCCAACACACTTCAACGTGGATGCGAGGGAAGCTGGTCCCGGTGATCTATTGGTACAGATCATCTCTGAGGAAAAGGGAACATCAATACCGTACGAACTCTCTGACAACGGCGACTCCACTTACTCAATAGATCTAACTTATCCCGTTCCAGGAAATTACAAGGTTAATTTTAAATGAGCATTGCTAATTTCATTCATTTGTCTTTGAACTTTTTTCCTTTCATCCCCCTTCCTCGAGTATCTTTCTAATCTATTTACCTAGTATTACTGAAGAGAATGTACCGTATTTCCGTCTTTTGTGCACCCGAGCAGTATTCAAAGGCCCTCTCAGACCCTCGTATACATACCACTACAAGCCCGCGGGCAATTAGAGAATTTCCTATTAAATTATTCGAGGAAATACAGTAATTTCCTTTAATTCATCCTTGAGCCGGGCTAGGAAAGTTTTAATAGAGTGCTTTTTATCCGTACAATAAAATCCAATCAACGTCCATTAAAAGTGCTGACTCTGTCTGGATTCTTAATTGTTGTATAAAATATTAACTGAGATAATTAATTTGTTTTATTCACAACTTATTTCATAGGTGAGCGTAAAATATGCGGGACAGGAAGTACCGCAAAGTCCAATCCGCGTCGCTGTTCAACCCCATGTCGATGTATCTAAAGTGAAAGTAGATGGTCTTGAATCGAGTAAGTTTCTTCACTACAGTCATTTTATTTTTATTTTATTTTCAAAATGGTCAAAAAATTTATAATCCCAATTTCTTACTCCTTTGTACACACGGCAGACTTGATTTAATTGTAAACTGGAAAATTAGACCCTTACAAATTTAGGGTGCTGTCTAAAAAATATGCACGAAGGAATCTTTTTTAAAATTTAAGGAATTTATTTACGCAGTTTATTTAATTCAATTGGTAGGTATATGCTTAACCATTAAAACTGTTTAAAATTTCACGTTTCGAAAAATTCGAGTATGAAAGTCAAGATTAGAGTAGATGATTATGGCTTACCGATGTACATACCACTGTCATATAATAATATTACGTACTTATTTAAAATAGGTTGACAGGCACTTTATTTTTATAATTAAGTTAAAGAATTTGAGCCGAAGATGAAATTGTCAGTTGTTGAAAGTAGAAAAAGTTGGTTGGTGGGAAGATACTTTGTCTATAAAAATACAGATAATAATTTGGGAATATTTGATAATAAACCGGTGCTCGATTATGTGTTCAGTTGCTCCAATCAACAGCCTTCAACAGTTTAAAGTGTTAACGAAGGCTGCAGGGAAGGCAGACATTTCCGTGGCGATCACAACTCCGTCCGGAACGAAAGTGCAGGCTCATGTGATTCCATGCCTTGATGGCTTTTTAGTAAATTTTACCCCTAATGAGCTGGGGGAGTACCTCTTGAGCATTTCTTTCGGGGGTGAGCCCATTTCCCCGGCACCCTACCGCGTCATATGTAAGCCAGGGCATGACCCGAACAAAGTGCGGGCAACGGGACCAGGCCTCGAGCGGGGCGTTGTAAACAAGCCGGCCGAGTTCATGATTGACACCCGGGGAGCGGGTCAAGGTGGTCTCGGCGTGACAGTGGAAGGTCCCTGTGAAGCTGCTATCAATTGTCGAGATAATGGCGACGGGACTTGCTGCGTCGCCTATTTCCCCACCCTCTGCGGTGTGTATTCCATCAACATAACATTCAATGATGACCACATCCCCGGCTCACCATTTCAGGCTTTGATTTCATTAGAACCGGATTTATCAAAAATTAAAGTTTCTGGAAATGGAATTCAACCTCATGGTACACATTGGTCACTTTGAGTGTGATCGCATGCCAAACACTGCTAACGTCAAACATAGTCAAAAAAAATAAAATAATAACGCAGCTGTTCGAGACTTCTGTTTCCTTGTTTGTAGTTTCGTTTCGTGTGTGCATTTTGGTTTTTGTTTGGTTTCTACATTTTGTTTTTAGTCTAACTATGTATTAGTGTGTTAGAAGTTTGCCTTCAACGACTAGCTCTCACAGCACTCAGCATGAAATCATAAATTAATATTTGACTGAGCATCCCAGGAATGCGTGTGAAAGGGTTACTCATTGAAACATGACGAGTTTTTTGAGGATCAATTACTAATTTGAATGTGTATATGTGTGTGTTCTTGTAGGTGTCTTCACCGACTCCCCAACGGATTTCGTTGTGGATACTAGAGGAGTTGGAGACGAAGAGGGCGGTGTCAAAGTAGCTTGCACAATTACGAATCCTTCCGGAACGCGAACTGATAATTATATTAAACCATTACATGATGGAACTTACAAGATAAATTATAGCCCATTTGAAGGTTAGGATTTTTTAATAGCAAGTATTGCAACCAATTGCGCTTTTTCAATCTTAAATGTAATGTAGTGTTTAAGACTTAGTTTGTAATTGCTTTACAGAGGGAAGACATGTGATTGACATCTTTTACGACGGTTTGCCTATTCCGGGATCGCCTTTTGCTGTCAATGTTCGACGAGGGTGTGATTCCAAGAAAGTTAAGGCCTTTGGTCAAGGACTGGTTCGCGGCATTGTTAACCAGCCGAATATATTCACCATTGAAACAAGAGGTAATTTTTAAATAATTTTAACATTTCATAACCTGTATTAATTCGCTTTACATTTTCATTTTTTTATTTTTTATTATAATTTACATTTTCAAGTATTTTAAGGTACTACTGCAAGTTTTACTCAAGAGCTGTGTAAATTGAATATAATTTAATGGAATTCTATAGAAAGTGACGAAATAGTAACTAAGTTGTCGGTTAGCAGGGGTTTTTCAAAAATGTGATCCTTCCTTACGTGCAAGTGCAACTGAATTATACTCTGATTTTTATTTGTTTGGTCTGTTTCGTTTGCAGGAAATTCACTGATTTTAAAGCTTTTCTAGTTTTTGCACGATTTCCTAAGTTTAATGTACTTTTGGATTATTATTTAATTTGGATGTTATCCTATTTACGGATTTTATTTTGTAATTTGTAATTTTCGGCTTTCGTTTTTATGAAGTTGTATAATGAAGTGTTTAGTGCAAAGCCCTTAACATGATTTATGTTCCATTAAAATGTCATGTTGTGTGTTACCTTAAAACTGTATGCCGTGTTGTAGTAAGTGGTAAAAGGTTTCAAAAATATTAGTGAACTTACTTATGTACACAAAGCATTTATGCATATTCTACCTTGTATTGGTGATAGTATATGTGGATTCCACGCAAAGCCCACAACATGGATTTATGGCAGTATAATTCATGAGTATTCATCATCATAGATTAATATTTTTAAATATTAAAAGGTACAAGGTCTAGGTTTCCAGCGGCCTTTGCATTTTTAACGTTTTAAAAAAATATTAGGATTCCGGCTTAATTATAGCTTAATATTATAGCTCTTAAGT
>JAQFZC010001693.1:0-27638 GCA_034695205.1 Dicyrtoma fusca | reverse complement strand
GTAACGGCAGGATGACAACTGTTGGTAGCAAAACAAATAAAATGTTGTCTTGATGTCATGTTCATGTCAAACTGTCAATCATTTTAGAATTGTACCCTTCTGTACTATTACATACGTAATGCAGCCTGCTTAGTTTCTGTTTTAAGTGCTAATAGCTCTAGTATATTTTGCTGTCGTCGTTTGTAAGTGTGAAACAAACTGCAGCCGTATGTAAAAAGTATATTATTTTTTATTCTGTAGAACCCGAGCCAGAACTGAAGCGGAAAATCCCATCCAGCTCATCTCATAATTCTTCAAGTTCATCCTCATTAGGCTTCATGTACACTCCCCCGACAGAGTCCACATTGAAATACAAAACTCCCGAGTCCCACATGCCTGTCACATCTACACAGCCCTCAGAAATGAAGCAAGGAAGTTTCTTAGATGCACTTGGGAGTGGGTCACAATTTAAATTCCAAGCTCCATCTCCAGGAGCTTCCATTATTCCTTCTGGACCCTCTTCAGCGGTTTCTTCATCCACATCAGCTTCCACCACCCTTAATAATCTAATCAAAACAGATTCTTCTTCGATTTCCACATCAACGTCGTCATTAGCAGCTCCAGTTGTATCATCCTCCTCCTCCTCAGTGTCATCGGGTGGTGGTGTGTTGTCATCTCTGTCCTCTACTACCGGTGCGGGTGGTCCACCTTCGGGACTTTTTCAGTTCGGAGCCACATCTCCCTCCGCAGTTAATTCGATGGCGTCTCCCATGAACATGAATAATAATAGTTTAACGCAAAGTACATTTACATTTGGTGGCGGTGGTGGCGGAGGATTAAAGAATGGTCCGCTGTCCTCGTCATCATCCCCTGCGCCCTCTATCTTTGGATCCTCAATGTCTTCGTCGTCGTCCCTGCTAACCGGGGGAGCTTCTGCTACGATGTAAGTGAATTGAATTGAAAATTAAATTGAGTTAACAATTTAAAATAAATGCTATATCATTTATTTTAATTCTGACATGTGAGAGCTAAAGAGCTATAGGGGTTGACTTTGAGGTTGAGGAAAGAAACGTTCGTTCGTGGACCGACTCAAGAGAGAGTGAAGTAGTCTCTCTTTTTTTTCTCGACTTGCTGCTTTGTTTTGTTTTTATGATTTGAGAGTCTTTATAGAGTTGGATATGCCAATGGAATGGAGTCGCAATTCGAAATCCCACGCATTCAACTATTGTAATACATTATTATTGTAGTTGTAAGCCCATTAACTGCAACAACTAAACTAATCTTGACTCACGATCACCATTCACCATAGGTAGTAAGCATAGCATGTCTATATTGTTATACCAATCCAATAGCTATAGAGAGAAGCCTTTTCAGTCTTGTGCATAGCATGAATGACGACGTCTCAGGGAAGAACAGCAGAAAAGAAGAGAAAAACAGAAGGTATCTATCTATCTGTCTGTTAGTCTGTTCTATTCTGTCTGAACTAGACAAATACAGCGTTCTATACATTGCAGAGAGCGCGTGAGGACAATGGAAGAATTGTGGAATATAATAGAATGGAATACACTTTCAACTTCAACTTCACAACTTACCCTTAAACTTGTACGTTGGAGTCGACGTGCAGAATGAGAAGCACAAGATGGTTTATTAGATAGCAAAAATTGCAAGATATGTATTAACTCACTTAGATAAAGAGAGTATACATAGGTACTGTACTAGTCAGACTCACTCGCTGAGTTGGTAGAAGTAATTGCGAATTTTCTTTTATCTTCGTATCTTATGAACGCCAAAGTCAAATGCCATTATAAGGAAAGGAATAGAATGTAGTGTACCTACCTAGTAGGGAATCTACATGGCATGTGAGAGTGTGATTAGCAGAAGCACTACAGCTACGGCTGCACTCACTTGGAAATATTATTCTTGTTTTTTTTTCTCACATGGCACAATATGACCATTGAATGCAGTACAATACAATGCGAATGCAGCAAGCAGGAATCTCCTCGTCAACAGGTTTCTGTTCTACTGAAATATATAGATAGCAATAGGTAAAGTTGAGGAGATAACTCCAACTATAGGCATGCCATAGGCAGGTAGGTAATAAGACAAGGCACTAATTGTAATCCTCGTGTAGTTACCTATATACCTAATAATAAGTAGGTATAAGAATAAATACGTCGGAGTATTAGTAATGAACAGAGTATTCAGAGAGTATTGTGACTACCTACTATGTACATATGTATTTAACTGTGTGGATTGTGGATATCTCCGTCTCATTACTTTGCTCCTTCAATCGTTTAAAAGCAGCATTTTCAGCTCGATGTTCCATTCCATCATGGCCCTAACTCTGTATTCCTATAATATCCTCTTTGGGATTTATAGAAGAAGATTCTACATGTTATATTACGAATTGTATTTTTTTTATTTATCTTAGTTTTATTTTAAGTCTTCCTTATAATCAAGATCAAGATGCTCAGGTTTAACTATGATTTTCCTCCTTCAGTTTTTCCAGATTATCATGACGTTTATTTATGTTGTTTTCTACAAAAATAAGTATCTATTGTTTTCTGTTTTTTTTGTTGTTGTCATTATTTTCTTCTTATCTATGAACAAAGCAACAGCGAGAGAACAAGAACAACACATTTCCATGTAGGAAGAGTGAGAACAAAAGAGTAGAAAAGATTTTGCTGGTCAGAGTTAGAGCAGGTAATGCAATTCAGAGGAAGGATTAGGATTAGGTGTATAGCGTGCGCAGTAGTTAATGGTGAAGATGTTGATATGTTAATGTGTTAGTGTAAATAAACCGGAAAAAATATTAGTGTATGTGGTCATAAAATTAATAATGATGTTTCTATCCTTTTCCTGTTGTTTTTTTTTGGATTGCCTGTGACCGACAGACCATCTGTATTTGGTTCGCCTGTACCTGTTGCCCCATCACCGATGGTTCCAGCTCAACAGTCTACCATTTCAAGTCCAACTCCATCCGCTCCCCCATCTGCTCAGTTTAATTTGACCCCAAACTTTAATTTTGGTGGACCACTCACAGCCCCTGGACCCGGCTCATTTGTTTTTACAGCGTAAGTTTAAATTGCGAAATCAAATATCCGTCATGTCATTAGCTTTAGCATTGTAGGTGTTACTAGTATTCAATATTATTTAGTTTTTAAATTTCTTTAATTAGTTATTGGTCTGTGCTAGGGGAATTTAGAGTAATTGAGAGAGCTGCTCATGGGTAATACTAATAAATAGGTGGAATGCATGGAGTTTTCGGGATGGAACTAAAATGGGTTGACGCTGTCGGTAGTGCTCTGGTTTTGACTGAGATTATCATTAGCCAAATTGGAATTTGAGTAGTCGAGTGTGTGTCACCTAATGACATGTGATTACAAGTAATGTCATGATTAGTATACTCAGTGCCTACAGGCAGGGATCTCTTTCGTTTAAAACTAACAACAATAAGTTGCATTGGAAGTTCAAAGGTAGATAAGTAGTTGTTCTCCATGTTCATGAGCCGCTGCCTCTGTCGTTGTGAGTGCCGCTGGTGCTGTTGATGATGCTCTGCCCTCTCCATGACATTATTATGCAGTCAAGACACATGTGAGGAGTTGGAGTTTGAGAGTCTCTTAGATGTAGTCATAATTTGAGAATTATGCGGAATGCAAATGAGTTTGCTGTCGTTGAGCAGGATAAAGATAAATACTAAATACTCGATGGTAATTTAAATGAAGTGATTTGGAAATCATGATTTTCCTCTACTGTTCGATACATTGCTTTGGATATTCTACTTTATACTTGGGAAGGTTGTAGCAGAACACGACAAAAACTTACTACGAGCCATTCTACCAATAACAAGGGAAAAAAGTCTTTTTTTTTTAATTTCTTCCTTGGTTGCGTTGGTAGTTGTTCTTGCTTGTCGTATATGTAAGTAGTATTGTATGGGAATGGAAAGCACGTTCTGCGTAGATGTAGATGCTTGATATGAGCTGCTGCTCCGTAAAGTATAGTAGAATAGAAAAAAAAGCATAGCTGCTACGTACGATTAGTTCTTGATTGAGTTCTCTTGAAAGCGCGAGATTTTTGCGTAAAGGCTTAAGTCGTAGCCACATCAATGAAAAAATAATGGATGAAACTATTCAAGAGGCGTACCTCGATATAAAATATAATTGTTCAGTGAAGGAATGCCAATGAAGTAGGAATAGGAGTTTAGTTGTTATATTTAGTGGTATAATTTTGAGCAGCCATGAGCTTTACCGTCAACCAAAGTCTTTTTTCCTTTTGTTATGATTAATTTGGTTGGGGTCGTTGGTAGTACTTGGCACCGGAGGAGAGCTGGTGAGGAAGAAAGAAAATATGGCACAGAGCATTGAATTGATTTTCTACAGAGTTGTTATTTATCAAATTATCCTATGTTTACCTCAGTCGTATTCGTATTATTCCGTATTGTTATTGTTCTACGGTGTTTTACTATTTTTGCTCCTTTTTTTTACTGTTTTGGATTTGGAATGTAATCTACCCTGGTCCTTGGTTCATAGGTATCTCTGATGGTAATTGCATAATGTCCTTGAAGCTGCAAAATGGTCTATCTTGAACATCCCTGAATGCTTTCCTTAATATTAGCAAGCATAATTACCGAAAATGTTCTACTAGTTTCCCCGTATCGTCTCCTATTCAGTCCGTTTTTCTCTATGAAGATTTACATTTAGCTGTTTAAGGCACTACTTGAAGTTTTTCAGCACATAGTTAAATTTACATTTTCTGAATAACATAACATTATTGTTGTTTTTCTCTGGGGCAATAATATCATTTTTTCAAGGATTGTTCATGGAGGTAGGACTTTTTTTTTACATGGAAAACACCGAATAACTCCTCGAATTATGTGTAACTGCCTTTGTATATAGTCATTTAGTGCGTAGTTATTTATTTGGAATTCAAGGATGATGGCTATGGATTTAAAAGTGCGGTTAGTGTTTTTAGTTGAGATTTGAGTGTAGATATTGGAATTGGAATTTTCAGTTTTTTAACAATTGGAATGTGAATGTGGAATGTTAAGTATGAATGTACTGTGATAGAGGAGGTATTCACAAAATGTTAGATTAGATAATAGTAGTAGCATTGTACGCATTTTTTATGAGTATTTCGACTTTTTATCGGAATGTTTTTACTAGTTTTTTTTAAGTTGTTTTATTCTTTGTTTTTTTTTTGTGCGGGTTACAGTCAGCCCACCGGAGGACCTCAGGGAGATGGTGGAGTCGGTCAGAGGAAAATACGAAGAGCCACCCGACGAATAAGATAAGACGATGAAAAATTAACTTGAATTATTATTATATTTAAATTACAGAATGTAAAAAGCGTTTTGATTACATTGTTCATAGTTCGAATTATTCGAATGCCACATACATATGTAATTTTAGGGACTGCGGTTACAAAGTACGTAACGATAATTATTATTATTATATTGTAGGTACTAATCGTAAGTATGGGGTAGTCTAATTATGATTATGATAATTAAGAATAACAAAATAAGATGAGGAATAAGGCGAAAAAATTAGAGAAATATGTGGCGTGGCGTAGTAGAGCATGAAACTGATTTGGATTAAATTCATTCTTTGTGCTACGGAGCGAAGAGGGAAAAAGGGAAAACAAAGGCATATTCCTTCAATTTCAATCAAACTACGAAAATACTTGACTTATGTTACGCTATTGCTATTACATATTTAAATACTATTACGTTACAGTAAACACCATTTACAATAATAAAAGAATTGAAAAGATTTCTAATTTTAGTAGCGTCCTTAACTTTTGAATGTTAAAACATTAAAATGCGTGCCCAATTATGTGGTAAAAAAAATAGGATACTTATGAAAGTTTAACATGAGAACCTATTAATTGTGGCTACCAATTATGTTATGATAATAATAATAAAAAATGAAAATCGACCCTAATGGATTAATTTGAAGTGAAGTCCATGGTTATACACGCATTACAGCTATTACACTAGATCGTTATTAAGAGTATTTGACGTTCAATTAGACAACAACGACCACGATGGCCGAAAATACCTCAAAACGGATAATGAAAATAATTAGATACTATTTAATTAATTATTATAATGAGTAATTAACATTGAGTGTGCTGTGTTATAAAAATAAATTTACATGTTAATTATCTATTTGATTTCAATATTTATAGCTTTAAATAGTAAAACGTTTTATTTTACACAGTTATCAATATTTTCATAAATATATACGACAGTGCTAATACGGATCATGCATTACGTAGGTTTCATTTCCTGTCCTTTGTAGTATGCACATGTATAGGTATCTACAGTATTTGGCAGTCAGTGCCAGAGTATGTTTGTTTGTTTTTGTCCATTGAATTTTTTGTCTTTGAAAATAGTGGTCTTGATTTTTGAAGAGTTGCGAATTTAATGTTTTTAATTCCTAGTTTGGTCTTACGTACATACACACTCTTCCACAAAATACATTTTTGAAATTCTTCAACTGAATTGGTATGTCCGACACATACTTACAAAAGTAAAAGGAATCCAGGTACATAGATGTATGCATAGTCAGAAAGAGACTGGAGAGCTATAACTTTGGATTTTTGTAGAAAATCACGGAAACGGTTACAAGTAAAAAGAAAAAAATACAGGTAATTATTTGGTTTTGCTAATCGTATTGTGTTTATGTTATAAAATGCCATCAAAAATCCCTATAATTGAAATTATTCAAAATTATAAAAACAAAGTATAGACATGTAAAGGAAGTCTTAAACACCTCTACAGATGTGTATGTATCTAACTGCATAATGGGCTTATATTGTTAGTAAGAATCTTCCTTGTTCCTCCTTCCCTTATAAAAGTACCTACTCAACTTGTCTTGTTTGGTTGTTTATTGTTGAAATTCGTTTGAAGGAAGTTGACTGACTGCGTGTGGTTTGTTTTTGTGGTTGGCTTGGTATGGAATGGAGGGAATGATGTGAGAAATGATTACATTAAAATCTGAATTATTATTCCATATGAGTTTGGGCATTGCATTGACGTATTTTGCATTTACATTACGCGTTCAGTCTGTCTCTGTTATAGAAAGTATTGAAACACGCTGAAACTGAAAGATTGAAAGTGAAGTCGATCTTTCTGTGTAGCCTGTACTACTAGAAGTCAGGAGTGGAGAGTGTGCATTATATGGATTTAAATATAATTGCCTTCCTACTACGTACAAGGAATGAAGGAACAACCGGTAACTGGTTTCCTTCTATCACTGTCCCTTGACGAGATGAGATCCTATAGCTACAGAGTAGATGTCTGGCTCATATAAATCATTATAATGTGCACACACACGGTATTGTTCAGAGAGTGTGTGGAAGGAAGTGTGGAAGTGGATAGTGGATGTGGAGGGCAAGGGAATTAGCAAGATAACTTTCGCATTGACTTGCAATTTGTTCTATTATTCTATACAGCGATAGCGACACTGGATAGGAAAAGGATAGCGATAGGGGATATCTTATAAGGCTTATCATATGATATGCTAAAATACGAACGATATGATAACAGCCCCATGAGATGCGATCGGCATGTATTTATTTATTAGGTGTCCACCTCAAGTCTACAGATACATACACAGACCGCTTCGTCTTCTGTCTTTCTTGTATTTTTCAATTTTATTTATTTATTGTTTTTTTTCGAGGAATATCTCTAGTAATAATTAAATATTTGAACAATTTGTTTTCTTTTCTCAATTAGTAAACTGTGCTGTGTGCTCGTGTATACCTATATGTGTATGTGTGTATTGTATAGGATCGAAGTGAAATGTGTATGTAATTGGAAAGTAAACTATGGGTCGCGGACGGTAGGAGGAAAAAATACAGTGACAGGGATGAAAAATGAAATTTTATTGTCAATTAATTTCCAAGAAGGTAGTAGTAGATAGAGGCTTTGACTTGTGACGCTGTCAGACGTTGGACGTCACGATCCCATCATCACTGAGATTCTTAAGAGAAAAAATACCGATGCAAACAGATAATTGACGAAATGAAATTTCTGTAGACTGTAGGGATATAGGATTTTTGAATGCAAATAGAAGGAACGTTTAAGGGTAAAAAAAAGAGAGGATAATCTTAATCTACGTAGGCTTTGATTATATTTTGACTTGGAATACTTCAATTTCAGTTCAATTTCGTGTTGGTCTTGGTTTCGACGATTTATACAATTTATTTACAAAACGTCAACCAACTTAGACTAGAGTTGGTGTTGTTCCTCCTTTGCTTTTGAATCAAAATATCCTTTCTACCTGCTAACTTATACTTAGCTCATACATACAATTATTATACCTACAACTTCGACCTACCTACGTAATCATAACGTCATGTCGTATGGTAAATTACATGTACTACTAAAAAATATGTGTAATCCAGAGCTGGGCTGGTACTGGAACTGAAACTAAAACTGCACTGACTATATTAAAGTTTAAAATATTAAATAAATCAAATATTCAAAATAAAAAAAAGTAAGATGCTAAGCTATATTATTATGGAAATTGTGTATATAATGTGTGCGTTTGTTTCATGTGGCCGAAATAGAAATAAAAGTATATACGTAATATACCTAGGTTGGTACCTAGTATATATACATACCTACATTCGTAAGTTGTTTGTTAAACTAAGGCTATATACCTATACACATACGTCGATTTCGATTGTTACTGTACTATAAATGTAAAAATAAAATACCTACATGCTTTTGTTTTTACCGCATGATTTCGGCTCTATTAGTAAAAATAAAAGTGTTCGTTCACATTCAAGTTCATAATGCTCATGACTGCGATGCAGATGGATGGTAATGACTCTGTTAAATAAATGAAATGAAATAAATCTATTAAAGGTTACTATTATTATTACCATTACAACTATTATTATTATAACGAGGATACCTACCTACGTACATTTGTGTGTACGCTCATAATCATAATACTGCGTATTATACCTACCTATATTGTTAATGCTGTATAGATAGATGTAATGGGCTATGGCTATGGCTATGCTATAATTATATAAGCATACACAATATATTATATGTAAATTACAGATGAATGTAAAATTTAAATTACGATTCGATTCGGGAGTGACAGGACGTGGACGTGGACGTATTACCTAAAAATATATGGTAGTAGAGTAATAATAATGCTATAAAAACTTTTAAGAGATGTATAGAACAATAGTGATTACGGCTGCTATTACTATTACTATTGCGAGAATTAAAATTGTGTATAGGTATGTTTAAAATGGCAATGGCAATGGCAAAAGGTATGTATGCTTGATGTTATAGTAAATACCTACACTTAAATAATTATATATCTCTCCTAAATTCTTAGTTCTCAATCTCTCGGTATCCTTTTATCATGCTCACAGTCACATTTTCATTTCTACATTATGTACTACTTGTGTGGATGTACAGATTCTGATACGGAATTTAAGGATGACGGATACGCTGCGCTGCTGTGTACAAATTTACCAAAACAAAAAGAGCAAAATAATTTGAATAATATAAATACATAAATATACTAATGGGCTACGTATTAAGTGTAGGTAGGTATACATTATATTCGCGAACGGCGAAATCCATAGTATAATATAATATGTGACTGGGATAGGCGATACATTTGATACGGTATGATTTGCTGATATAATTATATATATATATAGTATATGTGTGTGTCTGAGATAGAATTGACGATGCGATTTGATTATTTGATGCGTTACGATACGATACGATGTGATGTGTGATGTTAGTAATGCTTTTGGTTGGAATAGAAAATGGTATGATGATGCTCTTCTCTTCTCTTCGCTTCTCTTCTCTTCTGTTCTTGTTGTATAAAAATCAAGTTGGCTGAATTAAAGGAAGTCACCTTGAGTTGGAATTAACCTTGTCTCTTTGTTGCAACCTTTAAATCACTTTCACAAAAAAAAACTCATACATGCAACCACACTATACCTACATACATACGGACGCTACCCACAACCCACACACACACATTTATAGTTAATTTAGTATTAGCGAGTAGACCTGCATAGGTACTTTATTTTGGTATAGATAATACATATCCGTATGTAAGGTACGTCTAACTCTCTTTTTAGTTTTTACTCTCTACTCGACTACTCGACTCTCTTCTTGTATCTATACATATACTGCCTACACCACCACCATCACATCACCATCCCCAGATTGCCAGCTTCAGCTCCTATGGTTCTGCATATTTTATTTTCTACTGCCTTAAACATACTTATAGAAGCATTAATATTCCCTCCCAGTCCCACTCACTCGTGTGCATGCAATAATGCAATGCAGTCCGTCCACCTACAGTACTTCTCTGAACAATCAAGAATGTTGTAGAAGAATTGTAGAAAGAATAAGAAACTCACGAGCTATGTATATAGGTAGGTATACCTACATAGGTAATCATAACCGACTGCCGACTGTACCTAGTGACTGACTGACTGACTCTGAGGGGGAAGGGAGAAATGCATTGTGGAAATTAAAAGTATCTTTGAGAGAGAGAGAGATGTACTTACGTAGATTGTGCGGATAGCTCGGAGGATGAGGAACTAGAAAACCTAAAGAAGAATTGGCTTCAGTTTCAGTCTTGAGAGATTGAGGCGGCCGCAGGGAAGAATGTAATGCAATTGCTATCACTATCGCTATTCCATCATACATGTGGTTGAAGTTGTGGTATATAGTGTGATCTTGATCTATAATCTATAGCCTGGTCTTTTCCTTACTTACATACGTCCTGCCTGCCTGCCTCCACCAATAATTATAATTACAACTTTGTTAACAGACATACAAGCGGATAAAGACAGCTATCATGACTTCGTGTGTCTTTCATTTTCATTATTACCTACTTCTATTTTTTTTATTTTTTCCGTCTTTCACAGTCTCGATCATCTCATTCAAGATACATGCATGGAAATATCTGGAGAGCTTAAATTGCATATACTGTATGTACATAACTGCCTACCTTCCTTATTGGTACTGGTAGATAATGGTAATTGTGCCTTTCTACTCCATGTTTCGCCTTCAGTTTCAGTCGTCAGAGTATGCAGATAGACAATTTTGCAGTACCCATTTAAATGTGGCAGTAATAATTGTGCTAGAGTCCATATTAGAAAAATCCCATTGATTCATTCAAAAATTTCGCACAGCATACATCAGCTAATGCAAAACGAGCTAATTTACAAATTGTCGTGTGAGAACTCAAAATGTATGGGTACCAAGGGTAGGTGCGTAACGATATGTAGGTTGTAGTTTTTTTTCCTATTTTCAAAAAAACATGGGCATAAAGTAATGGTAAACGCTGTGCTGCGTTGTTGAACTACATAAATAAATAGCTTTGTTGTCGTAGTAATTGTTTCCTACTTCCAAAAGAGTTTAGCCAGGCCAGTGTTACTCCTTGAAGGTCGATGCTAGTATAGTGCTATAGTATTGTTGAGAGTAGGCTGGAATGAAAATGGAAGTTTAAAAGTGGTCTCCTTAGTCTCCTACACATTTAAACACGCTCCTTGGCTCAGTCGTTGTGTGTACATACTCCCTACATTGTTGACTTCATGATTCCATTGATTACCATTAATTTTTATAAATGCCAGCATGTACTGTAGGTAAAGTGTGTGTGTGTGTGTGTGTAGATATAGTTGGCCGGGGCGTTTGGGAAGGGTTGGTCTTGGTTTTGGTTTTGGCTTTGGCTTTGGCTTTTGGCATTATGTTTATGGTCTTATGATTCAGCTGAATAGGTGGTGGTGATATCCATGTAATTCTTAACTAAAGGTGGTTTGTGTTGTTTCGTTGAAATTGCATTGTAAAAGGAGAGAATACAAGCCGGTCGGTTCCTGTGAAGAGGTACATACAGAGATACCTTCATGGATTTTCCTTTCTGCGTATCTTTGCAGATCTATTCTTACTACAGTCGAGAGTTCTCCTCCTGTACAAGTAGGTACCTACATACATACATACTCACTTACTTCGCAGTTGCTCTTTTGCACAGGAATTGTCTACCCAAGCGATGTAATGAGATACAAAGTTTCGCAAGTGAGCTTCAATGTTCAAGTTGAAGCTGACATGTGAGCTGAGCTATGTGCGTCGAGACGAGAGTGGAGGGGAAAAACATGAAGTTAAAAAAAAATGTAGAAAAAAAAATCAAATAGGAAAAGACGTTGAGAAATTCTTGTTGCTCATTTCATTGTCAATGAAAATGAATGGCTGAAGCTTAGAGCTTCTCCCTCACCATTTACACACATATTGTTATTGTGAATGGTGACGTAGATTGGAGATTGGAGGTAGTGAGTATACACCTTAGGTGGATGGGCGAATGGATGGATGGATGCTCTCATGATGTTATGCTCAGAATTGCAGGATGGGATGGGACCTCTTTTGCTCTTCATTCTTCATCCCAAGAAGCCAAATCAAAATCAAAATCAAGACAAGGAGACAGAGAGACGGAGTCCCTGACTGGGCTGGATTTCATCTTGCAGA
Organism: Dicyrtoma fusca; assembly: GCA_034695205.1. Lineage (NCBI taxonomy): Eukaryota > Metazoa > Arthropoda > Collembola > Symphypleona > Dicyrtomidae > Dicyrtoma > Dicyrtoma fusca. Next base: position 15,142 of record JAQFZC010001693.1, on the reverse strand, counting down.
TTCATTTTACTTATAGTTGGGTGTATGGGTGCATACGGAAATTGTAAATTGTGCTATGAATCTCCTTTGTACTTGGAACAACTATGTATCTTCCTACGCTGACGGTCTACATGCATACAGGAAAGAAAACATGGAGATGAAAGAGTAAAGAGTGATGGTAGTGGTAGGGAGACGGATGGATTAATTTAATATTTTATTATTTTAGTTTTCTTGTCTTCTCATTCAACATTCAAGATTCAAGTGGCTCTTTTCCTTTTTCTTCTTCTTCTTCTTCTACATCTTCGTCACTCCTTTCTTTGTCGTTGAATGCTCATTGTAGGTATTTTTGTGCACATGCCTATACTATCACTATTTGTGACTGTTTGTGGGGTGAGACGGAAAATTAGAGAATGTTGAGATACACGATCTGTCTGTACACTGCACTGGGATTGGGAATGATGGCCCTGGCGCTGAGTTGACGTTGTCACTACTGTTTTATTTTTATAGGTGAAGAATGAAGAATGAAATAGTGGATGGCAAATAGGATTGTCAATTCCAATTGTCACTCTCACTGACGACAGGCTGGCTACCTACCTACTTACAGATATGTATCTATAGGGTGAGGAACGGATGCTGATTGACGATGGACCAAAAGACTGACCAAGACCACGATGGCGGTAAAGACAGGACCTGTCCCGTGGAAATACATAGATACACGCTCTTTCTCTTTCTCTTCTGCATCTTCATTGTCCGTCCACATAAATAATGCATCCTTCAACAGGCATTCCGTAGTACTCGTTAGAGCTTTTAATTTTTTTTTTCTTTAATTTTTTGCAAGTGGGTGCAAAAACATGGGATGCATATCTACCTGTAGTTCCTATGTACCTACCTACATATGGGATGGATGATGGTATTCCCGAGTACGACAGGGCTAAATCTGCCTAGTGAGATATATGGGACATTGGTACAGCTACTATACTACTACTAGTAAATGCATTCATACGCCTAATTACTAATTATACTTTTACATTAAATTTAATATCATCGTTGAAACTACAATGAAACTGAAGGTAAAGTACATACATGTTATGTCTCTCCCTATACATCTATATATCCCTTACAAAATACCCATGTAGGTATTTGAATAGGCTTGGGGAAAAGTATGATAGGAATTTTTGGGCTTTGCAAAAAAACGAAAATGTGCAAATTGCATATATGTACATAGGTATACAATAAGGAGAGTTACCCTTTTTTATTTAGGCAGGGACGCAGGTAGGTTCATAACTAGCACATAGAACTTTTTTGCATAGGTACTTTGGCAAATAAATTCTCCTAAAACTCCTTTTGCACGATGCAGACGTAGACCTTCTGCAGGTGATTATATAAATGACAGAGAGCTGACGTTGAACTGGCGTAGTTAATGTGCCTATAGTGACAGAGAGTTTTCTATCTTCTCTCTTCTTGTGTCTCTGTTGTGCCTTTTGGTCTTTGTCTTTTCTTGTCCTCACGTCGACAGTCGACAATGTCCACGTCCACAATGCGTTTCCACATGCCTTCAGTCATTCTCCGTGCTTCACTTGACTTGACTCACAACTAAAACAGACTACGACTTGTTATCTGATCATTCTCACTTTCCCCTCCATAATTCCAACTCCAACTTGAGCTATAATAACTAACGTGCATCTCAAACTAGGTAGGCACAGACATGCAACATTTCAATTCAACTAGGCAAGGTAGTAGATATAGAGTATAGCTGGTAGTTTATGAGCTGTGTAGCCACAGCCACATCCACCTATATAAATATATATACCTAGATTACTCACCAACAATCTCTATATCTATGAGCGAGCATCCTATATCCCTATACTGCTATATGGGCAAGAACAACTTTCGCTTCTTTTTCTTCGTCTTCGATACGATAGCTCGAGCTCTGCCTATCCTTTGCCTTCGTTCGACCCTTCAGTCAGAGTCAGTCAGTCCAGTCATAAAAACTACATGAAACAACAAGTAAGAACTATATAACTACTCATTGAGTTGACTGGCATATACTGCTCTATAGGTATAGCTATATACCTGTGTACAAGTTACCCAGCTACCCAGAGACCCACACAAGAGGCTCAGAGCAACTCATCCCATCAAATTATAACAACAGCAATAACAGCAAAGAGTGTTTATCAGCATCAGCATGCCTATAGGTAGATATAGGCAGGTATCTGGGCCTATATCTATATATATGTGTATGCATTACAGTCATTTCAAGATTCAACTCTTTCAAGGAACTGCGAAAGGAATTGCACCATACCAAACCAACAGATCAGACCAGACACGACACGACACGACCAAACCAAACCAAGCAAAGGAACGCAATTCAATGGAAAGAAGAGCCATCGCATCTCTGAGAGCATTACATCTCTGTAATACTACCTCACATTTTCACATTAACAACAACAACAACTCCTACAACTATAACTACTTCTCCTGCCTACAACTTTTGTACCACATAAACAGCATGCACAGCCACAGCATAGAATCATCCCATCTCTCTCTCTCTCTCTATTATTCATATCACATGCACACCTCAGTTAGCAAATCTTCAATGTTTTTCCCCATTAATAAACAAATCAATACGACGGAGTCCAGCTCAGAAGAGCCACAAGACAGGGCAGGATAGCATTCATCCCTATCTTCTTATGTATGTACGTACCGTCAATCCCCCATTAGTCACCGGACCGGTGCGGTGAGGTGGTTGAGAAGTTGCCGGCTTGTATTTGTAACGTGTGTTCATCACGCCAGAAATTAATCGAACATTGACGGTACAGGTGCATGTGTGGACGTGGACGTTGTTTCCTTGTACCCTTATAATTACTCACAAATGCCGAGTAGTACTACGCATCCCTGCCATGAAGGTAGAGACCACGACCCAAGACCCAAAACAAGCTTACCTCCATATTTTAATTATAATCATAGTATCATATGATTAGTATAATGAATTGAAAGATCGTCATCTATAGGAACGCAGTCCGCCTGTACTCGTCCTTCAAAGTGTAAAAGAAGCTATCAAAATGTATTTAACAGTTTATTTCTTGTTGTTTAATTATGCTATTTGAACTGGAAATCGCCCTATTTAGTTGAGCTATATATTGACACGTCTCCAAAATATCCAGAACGACCTAGTTAAGGAATAACAGGGATTTCGTCAGGATCATTAAGCTGCTGAGGCTGGTGTGGAATTGGAAAGCACAGCATGGCATACAGGAAATGTATGGATGGTACATACAAATACAAGTTGAAGTCGATTCATATAAAATATCTACATTATTATTATTATTAGTATTGTTATTATTGTTTGTATATAGCTTTGGCTTTATGATTACGAAAGCAATTAGTACCTACCTACCTCTTGCTCTAGTGTCGTTCTTTTTGGCTTGTTTCCCTTTGGTTTTGGTTGGGCCGGTCATGTTGATAGTAATAATAATAATAGTAATAATATAATAAAGTGAGTGATTCAGTTCAGTCGTTTTCTTTCCTTTATGGTTTTAAATTTTAACTACTATATGTATGTAACTATAGCATTCATCTAGGATCCCAGTATACATACTTGCATCCCCATAATCATAGTACACCCTGCATTCTGCATATGTTTTTCCCTTTTGCAGTGTCTACCAAAGTGCTTAAGTATCATTATTCAAGTTTTTCTCAAGTCTACTAAAAGTCAAAGCATCCAAATCCAAATCCAAATCCAAGTCCAAAGTCATCCAATTCCCTTCCCTGCCAGCCAGAGTCAGAATAATACAACGATAAGAAAAGAGATACAAACATACCTTATACACACTCATATAAGACAAGACATAGGATTTCAAGAGCAAGCAAACAAGAGCAAGCGAACTAAATCTGTAAAGTAGGTATATAGTCAAGGCGTATATATACATAGATTTGTGCTACTCTATATATAGGTAAGACAATCTCAAGTTTGAAGTTTCACCAGATAATAATAATAATAATAATATAGATAATGCACACTCATAACAAACTGTATCTGTGTAGGTAGGTATATGCCTATACAAAGGACCTTACTACCTCCAAAGACTCACTGAAAGAGTAGAAACTATGGAGAAACTAAGTGATATTGCAATGGGAGGGAAGTCAAAGACTAAACGATGGTTAAATGTGTCTCTATACTGCCGACAGTAGACAGTGAGGGCAGCAATAATATAGCACAACAACACTATACATTATTGAGCCAAGCTTTCGGACAAGTTTAAACATACAATAAAATAGAAAATGAAGTGTACTCCTGTCCTCCATGAGCATTCCTTTCAACATTTATAATTAAATCTAGTAATATCCCTTGCCCTTTCAACAGTACAGTCCAAAAGTTTTATAATTACAATTATGTTTACAGACTCTGTCTCTGTGTGTGTGTGTGTGTGTGTGTGTGTGTGTGTCTTCAAAGGTAAACTGTAGTTGCAAAAAGAAGAGTCAAAGGCTGAAAGAAAAAGCATCAAGAGGGTAAAAGCCTTACGCCTTACGGACAAATATATATAGGTATGTAGGTATAGGTAGGTCTGTATTCTGTATGCACGTAATTTTTATGACAGAAGACCAGAATACGTACAAAAGGACACACGTTTCCAAAAAAAGTGGAGTTCCCCATTTTGTATCTCTATCGTAATCATCCCAGTGATAGTGTCTTCACAAATACAGATTACATTCTGTGTATAGAATAAATACGTTATACGAGTCTAGTATTACAGTACAGACAATATTGACGATTATATTAAAGTATTTAGAGAGCGGCAAAGAGAGTCTCAGAGTTTTGTCTTTGAGTTGAGTTAAGAGTCGTTTTCATTTCCCAAAGCTAACCTAACTATAACTATATAACTATCTGCCTATACATAGATACCTGATGCCTGATATGCCTACTAGTGCCTTTTCTTGCCTACTGTACCTTACGAGTACAATGCAATGAGCAAAGCGTCGGCCTGCAGTCGTATTCGTAGCGTAAAATAAAATTAAAACAGAAATAAAATAAAAGTATACTTTTGTCTGACCTAATGCTTCCCATCCCACTCTATTCTATTCTTTTTTCTTCTTGGGCATTCTACTCACTCCATTCTTTTGATTCTACATATAGCCATCTCCAAAGTTAAAGTTACAGTAAAGCTGGTCGTACGAACAGGTAGGTAGGTAGGTCTGTAGTTTATATTTCAGTGTAAACAAATAATAATAAAAACGACTTACCTATAGGTATACACAGAGTCTGTAAGAACCTATGTACATATTCATTTTGTATCGCATCCATTATATTCATTTAATGACTTCCACATGGCTTGTTAGCTACATAGTTGTTCCTCGTGCTTCTCTTTTACCGTCGTGTACCGTCTACCAGATTGCCAGAGCCAGAGCCTCGACGTAAGTTTGTGAATTGAATCATTGAATGCTTCCAAGACGTTCAATTCTCTCACTCGTTTCTTCTAAGATGTTGAGCTCTGAGCTGTGCTGAGGCTGGTACTGTCTACTGAGGCACTCTACGATGGTGGTGGTGGTGGTGATGAGAACAGGATGCATTAAAGTACAAGAGAGGAGCCGAGAGCTTGAATTGAAGAGCTTGGAAGCTTTGTAAGAAGTGGAAGTTGAAAAGTTTTAAAGGAGGAAGCCTGGGGCAAGGAATCAAACAGAACGTGAATGCAAGTAAAAGTCAAGTCACTACACTATTGCTCCACTAACCCACTTCCAATGAACTTCACTTTCCATCCAAAACAAAACTCATCTCACTTTCTAGTTTTTTTTTTCTTCTTCTTCTTCTTTCAAAATTTTTCACCAGTTTTCCACAAATTATTATTATAATCACTTTATATTATCCACATCCAATTTATTTCGTATAAATAGATGATGAGTTTATCTACCCCCGTGCCCGTGTCTACTACGTCTCCACCACCTCAAAGAAAATTTAATGGGATGGAAAGGAAATGTGGCATGTGTGTGTGTGAATGCACCCTAGAACCTCACCATATAAGTAATACCGTATATGACCTTTTAGTATCCGGGGCTCAAATTGTATCCGGGGCTCAAATAGTATCCGGGTCGAGAGCCTAGAATTTTTAATAGTCTCCGGGGCTCAAATAGTATCCGGGTCTATAGTCATTAAGTGCGCTCCCAAAGGACAGAAAATTTCAGATTTTGTAATAAACTCCGGGGCTCAAATAGTATCCGGTGCTCAAATACTGTCCGGTCAATCTGGAGTGTTTTTTTAATAGTATCCGGGGATACTAAAAGGTCATATACGGTACACTGAAAGAATGAAAAATAACGCCAAACTTGACAACTTTATCTTTGGAGACAAATTTTTTAAAGACGGCAAAACTGCACATAAAATATATCCAGTTTATTCTCTCTTTTCTCGTATTATATTACAATAATATATAAATTTTTCTGCTACTATTTTATACTATAATAATGGATAGACTTAAATATATATATATAGTTATGTGTATATTTAGAGGTATATAGATATATATATATTCTCTTGCTAATCTCTACTTCATAATGTAACGTGACGTTTTACGCTTCGTCTACCAATAAAAATACATTCACGATCGAGCAAATTTAATTTTTATAATAAATTATTTTTTCCTCTCTTTTGCGCTATCAAAGTTAAACAAGTGCATGATGTGTGTATAGATAGGATATAGCTTATATACCTAATTATATATGTGTATGGAATATCTTGATATTACAATTTATAATATAAATGTAGTTAAGTATACTATAGTCAAGTTTTTTTTTCCTTTTTTTTCCAGCTTTATATAGACATATACTAGACATGTTAGATTGTTAATTAGGAGACAGATTGCGCAGGTACATGTATCATCTACCCATCGGCATCGCTAATATTCATAATTATTACACAAAATGTCATAATATGTTTGAAGGTTTACAGAATTTTTTGAGAAATTTTTAATTATTTTAGATAGTAATGACAGGATCAATGTAGTATGGCTAATCAATTGAGGATAGTGAATATACAGACGATTTCTAAATCTCAAAATTTGGACATGAAATACCTGCACCTAAATGAACAGAGAACGGAGACTTGATGAGAAGATGTGATAAAAATATTACAGATAGTATACTCATGAGTACATGTTTCCATGCACACATAATATATGCACTCATCTAAAGGATATATAGGCATGTATATGTACCTATATAGAAGATGTTAAGGTTGCACCATAAAATATTAGAACCTACAAAAAATATACATAATTATTCCACATACAAATTCCCTACGTACGATTATCCAAACGCTTTTTGTTTTTTCTTTTACACTATACGATTAGTTATACAAATACAAAGGTATAGCTGTGTAGTTGCTCATTTTAAAGTTGCATATATATAAAATTAAGAAAAGAATAGAGAAAAAAAAGCACAACTTGACAGAGTGAATTGTAAGATATACCTAATAATAATAATCAAGACATACAAACACATACACTGGTAGGTTGTCATTAATAAAAATTACAGAAAAATTGGAATACGAAAAGACAGCTAAAAGTATACTAAAAGGAATTACGTTGACGCTCAACAATCATATAAAATAAATCTTTTTTCCCTTCTTCTTCTTTATAATAATAATAATATACCATGTTTTTTTTATACATTTACAAAGTAATTTATATAAGTCATAATTTTCATCAACTAATTAATAATTAAATATATAATTAAATTGTAATAATTATTTTGGAAGCGCGCAGTAAAATACACAATACTAGAAAGACACGATAATATGACATGAATGAATGATTGATTATAAATGACAGTGACAGAGCGACAGTGACAAAGACTGACGAGAACGATTGATTTATACAGAAAAAAAAAGTTAAATTAAAAACATTAAATAATAATAATTATTATTACAAAAAAAAACAAATGCTGCTTGGATGCTCTTGCTTAAATAATGCGGCTGTGGAATCATAACATAACACTAGTTAAATTAAATATAAAATAATATACAATAATATAATAAGTATTGATATAATTATGAATCATCTATAATTACCTATGTACCTATATAGATAAGTATAATCAGAGCAAAATCACAAAATCATGGAAATGGAAAATAATGGATTTACAATTGAAACCAAATATGTGTCTCAATTCACATATATGCCTACATTTTTAGATTCTAGTTCAGATGTGTGTGTATGGGAGAGAGAGAGATTTATATATATATTTGTCTACTGTTCTAGATTCATAATAGTTTCTTTTTCCTGGGGTATCTAAGAATAGTTAAATGTTAAGAAAGTACCGACTACTGAATGAATACACATCACTATCTGTATAAAACTCCATTAGTGGCTGAGGGAATAAAAATAGAAATGAAATTAGGAGACAGAAGGAGACAGAGAGAGAGGATAGGGATAGACAGGATATGGTCAATACATCCATAAGGTGTGTAATCTGTATGGGCTTTCAGGATGAGGCGATCACACAGAGGACAGGATATGATTATGATGGACGATGTGGAGTGGATCTGGTTTTAGAAAAGGGAAAGTTAAGTTTCTATATTTCAAAAGCCAAAAGATAAAAGGGATTCTCTCTCCCTCTCTCTCTCTCTCTCGACGGGATTAAAATATTCACGTATAGGCATAAGAATAAGACTACGAGCACAAAGAGATTTTACTTCCACTCTCTGTAAACGGGGCTCCTCGTAACTTTAAATGCGTGATATATTATTCAAATTTAAAAATATTTTGAATGCCAAAGCTCACCAACCAACCGTCCAACAACCAATCTTCCCTTTCCATGCAACTGCAATCAATATTTAAAATCTATACCTATACCCACGAACCACCCTGTAGAGGTGCACACAGAGGACCGTATCTGTCTACCTTTGTACTCTACACTCTACACTTACAAATGAATTATACGAGGACGAGTATTGAATCGAAAGCTTAACTTGACTTGACTGACTTGAATTGGTGTGTTGGATTGACACATGGCTTGGCTGGCTGGCTTTGGTTTGACTTTTAGTTTAGAGGGGAAAAAGGGAAAGGATGGAAATTAGGAGAAAATTATAAAATAATTCATAACTATACATACGTGTGTATACATGGATAATTACTACAACTATATAGGTATGTACCTTTTTAATTAAACGTACTGTCTTACAAGTAAAATAATAATTATTATATAGGTATACCTAGCTACTTAGAATATAATTAAAAAAAATTGTTACTCTGTGTGTTCTTCTTGCTTTTTAGTAGTAGTTTCTTTTGCTGGTGTATGAAATGAGAATGCAAGTTCATGCTCATGAAAATACACTCACAAAATACGATAACGAGTGCACCAACCAACAACGTATGTAAACAAACGTTGCATTCGACTGCATGGCAATGCTATGCTGCTATATAGATATATATATGCAATGCGTATAGTATACTCTGCAGCCAACGCCACGCGAAAGGGCAAAACGGCATTGGAATGACCAATATCTGTACTTCATAATTTCTAATTAACTAAAATTTGGTTTAATTTCAAAGTTGATTTTAACCTTTTGCATTTTCTAATCGAATCTCAATCAAATTCATTAACGCTAATTTTTCTATACAATGACTTTTCCCTTAATAATTCACTCTCTCTGTCTCTCTCTCTCTCTCTTGAAATCTTTTGAATCATCACTAAAAATCGACTTGAAAAATCCAATTTAGAAATGCACCAAGTGATTATATTTCTCTTCTCTTTTAATGCAATTAGGTACTAATTTCCAAAATTACAAATCCTATAGTAGGTATACACTATACATATATATATTTAATCTCACTGGATATCGAATGATAATGATAGTTAATTTAGCTACTACTACTACTATGTACGTACTAATTAGCTAATAACGGAAATGTTTGTATGTAAATATATGGAAAAACTGACATATTGAAACATCAAAAAATAATAATAATAATAATATAATAATAATAATTAAATTCATAATATAATTAATCGCTTTCGACGAGTTTGAAAAAAAACAAGTAAAAATAATAAAAATAGCAGCAGCAGCTGCCCCTCTCTATCTCTCTCGCTCACTTTCCCGACACGTGATTATAATTATGTCATAGTATGTATGACATAATTACATATAATATACTTTTCATCTCTCGTTTATATATATATATATATATACTTAATTAATAATAAAATTAATATAATAAAATTACTAAATCTGTAGTACATATCAAATCATCATCGTCCCAAGTCGTCCATTCGAAAGTCGAAACCCAAAAAAAACAGGATATAAACAAAATAATAATGATAATAATAATAATAATCCGACAAAAAAGGGAAGGTCAGAAAAAAAAACGAAAAAATTAATAATGTCAGAGTCATAATGTCATAATAATTGTAATGTCATTGCGATTGTATGTATGTATGCACGTATTTGTTCTGTGAAGTAGATTTAAGGAGTGTGGACTAAAAGAGAACCGAAATCCCCAACCCACAAACCCACAGTAATACCAATATATATGCAGACAAGAATATATGATGATGGTGGTAAGATGCACATACCTGTAGACCTATTAATCGTAATACATCTACTTATCATAATAATTAATAATTTCTAGGTAAAAACGAATACGATACATGACATATGAATGACCTTGGTTTTGAATTTTTGAGGATGTTGTTTTGCTTGTTTGTTTGTTTTTTTTTGTTGATGGTTCTGCAGTTTCTGTTGTGTTGTTGTTTGTTCAGGATGGTTGATTTTTTCACTCGACTTGCTGCGTAAAGAATGAGGAGAAGATGGGAAGTCTTGGTGAGAATTGTTGTTGGAGATGAGCGGACTGGTCAAAGAGTTGATCTTCGAATGACCCAGTCGGGGATGCGGAAAGTGGGGGAGATGGGGATGAGGATGATGAAGTCGTGGACCCAGTCGAACCTCCAGAGGTCAACATAATATTACTACTCCGATTACGGGTCATCTGCAAGGAAAACAAACAAAGAGAATCCAATTTATTATTATCTGTCTCCATACATTTTATTTTTGGACCACTACTCGACCGCCCAGTGCCCTGCTCAACTGTACGATCTTCGGCATTCTTATATGTAAACGTGTACAATTATGTAGTTCAGCCCCTACAATTATTTGATTAAGGAAAACCTCCCCTTGTTCTACAGCTTAAAGGGTTTTTGCCTTTACACTCACTCACTCCTTTCCCTCCAATTTGACATCCCAGGATTTCAAAATGACTAAACTGCGCATTAGTATTGTAAATGAGACTGGAAATTTGAAGTTGAAGTATCCGTCCGTACTGATAGTGATAATAATAATAATGCTCCTGGAATTAAACTCAGGATGATATATACAAGTGTTATTTGTGTACTGGGTTGGTGCGGGTGCACTCTCCAGTCGAGTCAAGCCATTCAATGACATGAGGTTGTTGGTTTTTATCAAATTCCCATTTTACATTTCCATCACCACATCCAGCCCTCGAAGAGCCTCACAAAACCCTTACACATACATACCTACCTTCCTAATAAATATTTTAATGCTCGTCCTCACATTACACTACATTAACCACGAAACCACAATCAGAAGAACATGAAATTAAAAAGTCATTGTCACCTCTATGCTCATCATCATCATCATCGTCATTTTGCACTCTGCTCACTCATTAATTCAATAATAACTTTGTGAACCTAGATAGATGCCTAGCTATGACCATAAAAGAACATAAATTAAACAATAATATGACACTCACTGTATGTATATACCTACAGTACACTTAGTGAATCCACAGAAGTTCATAGCGCCATGGAATAAGTTATGATAGGAGGGGAGAGTTTGGGGATATCACAGGATATGCATGCAGACTAATTGCTGATGGTGAGACTAATGGAATGGCTGAAATTGAACTTATGAAATTCAAACTGATTACACACACTAGATGCATACTAGAGACAACTTTACAAGTGTACAATAATACATTATCTTATCACCAAAACTCTTCTGTATTAGTACTAGTAATCCATGCAACGAGTACTTAAAAAACCTGACCGATCACAAATAATAAATGTAATGCATTGTAAACCTTTTCATTAGTAGTAGTATTGACTAAGCCATGCATAGGTACACTTTCTACTGTACTGTACCGGCAGAGGAATCGATAAAATATGAACTGAAAAAAATACAGTTAAAGAATGAAAAAGAGAGAAGAAGAGAGATAAATTAGGAAAACCACTTGCATTTGTCAAAATAATCTCAATGTTTAAATCATCAGCAGTTCATCACACTGTATAGCACTCTGTAACTCTGTACACTGCTCCCTCACAAACACACTATCGCTGTCTAATCTACCTTTAACCCCCAACTCTCAATCTCAATATTGCAGGAATGAATACCTACTTTATTTTCATTTCATTACCACTCTCACATTGTACAAGTTACAAGCCCATACCCTATACAACCCAAAACTACTGTGCACTGTGCAGGCTGCAGGGTATAAAGAAATGACACAACTCAATAATAAATAACATCTCTAATATACTACCTCCCTAGTTGTGTTTGTCTTCTCTATCAAGGCATGTAAAAGCAAAACAATCGGCTTACCTAATCACTTGACTAGAGAAACTACAGAGATGCATACAAAGCGTCCAGTAAATTGTCAATATAAATATGACACGACCAACGTCGGTGACAATTATTATTTCCTAAAGTGTTTGAAAACAACCTCGGATTTTCCGATTAACGTACCTTACATGTAATGTACCTAGTTGTCTACATTGCATTGACATTCTGAGTCGAGATGGGATCCCTCCTTATCAGTTCGGTAGGAAGACTAAATAGTATTTACAAGAACCCATCCACGCCCACGCTGACTACAGTACAATTTACAATAGGGGTAGCACTGGCTTTATAATCGGAGATCGGATGTTTAAGGCCTCTCTTACATTTACTGTATAGGCATCACCACTGTAAACAGTGACAGAGAGCTATACTAGCTGGAGAAGGTAAATATTACAGTCACGTATGGACTGGAGGCACTGGTGCCATTGCATTGGTGGGATGATAAGTCTCCTAAGCCTTGTTCTAAAGTCATGTAATATTTTATCTCTAAAGGAGAAGAACAGAGCTACAGTGAAGATATCGCCATTAGACAAGTCTTGGAGGATTGGGAATCAGAGAGAGCCAAGAGAGAGACTTGAGACTGAGTGAGTTGGGAATTCGAATGGTGTTAGTTTAATGTTGACCGCATGGGTGTCAGCGTTAGTTCACTGCCGACGTCAACCTTTATTCATTTTTATTTTTCTTATTACATTCCTTCGTCACTTGTTTGCAGTTTGTATGTAATTCTGAATGTCATCCAGCATTTAGACCATCGCATTGCTGCCGTCCAGAAGACCTCCATAGGATCTCTGTCTCTCGTCTTCTCGTTTGGTTTTGGTCTCTTCTGTCCTGGCCTCGCCTTCCCAACTCATCCTTTCCCTTTGCTTACATTAGTAGGGCTTGGCTCAATAGTCAGCTCTTGAGTCCCACAGCTTTAGGAAATAAAGCTGATCCATGGACCAACAACACACAAGCTTGACTTTGGCTTGACTTCATGACAGGGTGAAATGTGAAATATGTAGTTAGTTGATGATGCACTTACAAGTACTACCTACATATACACAGATCATGAGATCCGCATAGAACTTTATCTCATTAGTATTATAGTATACAGATACTTTATGTACACACCATCAACTCCTGGTCCAGATAGTAACTAATAGATTTCAATAAATGCTTCCTTGTGTTACGCTACATTTCTCGTCCTCGTCTACTTACTTATGTGTCTCTCTTTTATCCTATCTATCTACCCCTGTCCCTATCTGTCTCTGTCTCAATCCTTGTACCTACCTACAAAAGACACACATGTACATATGTTTTCTCTTTGCATCCAAACTACACTGCTCTGTGCTCTGTCCTTCTATTAAGTTATCAACACGAGTATATCGCCGTATAGAATATAATCATAGTTACTATAAAGATAGCTCATAATAAGCAAAAATGTTACATTGTACAGATACTATTGGCTTTTGGATTGACGGTCGTAGGTCGCACTAGTTTTTAGTACTCTGGCTCTGGTACGTGGTCTGGTTCTGGTTCTGGTATTCCACCAGTAGTATGTAGTAGTAGAGATAGTGCCTCGAAGAGTCATAATGACACCCTGAGAAAAATGTTTAAGCCGATAGAGAAGGAAGGAAGGAATATTGCTTCATATTCTCACATTAATATCAAAAAGCATCCAGCTATCACAAGTATAAGACAAATAGAGAAATACAGAAGAGTCAGAGAAAACGGTCTCCAATCAAAGTATCATAGAATATACTAGACAGAAATATGTACGTATGTTACATACGACGAGAGAGCTCCACACTCTTATCACTGAACTAGTTTATCTCTGTGAGACTAAACCTTGAACTTTACCTTATCGGTTTTTTTTAAATAAACACCTGCACTGCATACGACTTGGCTTCTATTTCCATTGAGCTTCGAAGCCATACATGAAACGTTGGAATACGAATACACTATCGAAATACACTCAAATATGAAATCTGGAGTCAAGTTTGAGTCATGTCCTCAGGATCCCCGTCCAATAATGCATTCAATCCACAATCACGTCCATGTCATGACATGATGATGACCCCATCTTTCTAGTTTGACCGATCAAGTGCCTGTAGCATTAACAGAAGCCGTAGCACTCACTCACTATCTTCAACTTCTTCCACCTTCCATACCTCATTAGGTATGTATCCCCATATAAAATATCCTATCACCGAATCAAATCACTAAACTACTCAAGTCAGCGGCTTTTCGTATTTTTTTAAAACTTTATTATTAAACTTTGGGAGGTTACATGACGCAGCACATCATATAAGAAGATTTCGATATATATATCTACCTAAATCAGTATCCCAGTATATTTATTTACTAGGTAGGTATATGGGTACCTCATTACACAGATTAAATAATTAAACCCTGGAGACTTGTTGATCCTACACAAGGCAAGGGTAAAAACTAATTACGTACGTACGTACGTACAGTGAACTAATGCTTATAGATTTATATGTAACTACAATCAACTCTGACAGAATCCTGGCTCTTGTTTTTCTCCTTCAGAAATCCATA